>JXCR01140946.1:561690-587973 GCA_002079205.1 Phalaenopsis hybrid cultivar
GCATGCCTAACCTAGTTCAAACACAAGATTTGGTCACATGCACCTTTTTGAACTTATGGTCAAATCCAAACCTATTGAGCTTGGTATGGTCAAATGAGCCTTACCATAACTCATCCTAGACTCTAGGGTTGAGTTTAAAGCCAGACATCCACCCATGGTTAAGCTTCATATTTATCCCACGGGTAAATTTTTGAAAAAAATTTCTTAAAGGGATAATGAAGAGGTTAAATCAAGGTACTTGCCATAACACATGTCCATACCCTATGGTGCCATTTTTATTGAGCATCATAAGCTTTAACCATGATCCAACTTGGTTCGCCACCTTAACCCAAGCTAAAATCCAAAAACCGTGAGCCCCCACATGGCTAAAACCCAAACTCATGCCAAGAGGCAACCTCAGCCCAAATTGAACTGAGAGCTCCTCTTCTTGACACCTAAGCAGTGGGACTAAGCTCTCAATTGGCCAACCAAGCTCCCCATTGGACAATTTCTATAAAATCTACCCCTCACGGCCATGGAAATGTGTGGTAAAAAATTTTTCACTAAGGCCTGTAAAACTCCTCAGAGAACTTCTCTAAGAGCTCCTCAGGACATTTCAATCAATTTCCCCCTCTCAAATCCACCATGGCAATCCAATTTTGGGCTTGAATTCCTGCCCGAAACTAGGACAAGTTCCAATCCCAACATATACAACACAAAACTCCAATTAAATTGGCTCTACACCTTCACAAGAGTGAAAGAAGCCAAAGCCCTATCAAATTACCCTTCCACAGAGCCTCTACCATAGCTCTAGACCAACACCCAAATTCGGCTATGGTCGAATTCATATTTAGGCTTTACACCAAGACCAGGGACTCAATCCATAGCCTCCTTGGACCCCAACGAACGTACCAAGCACCTCTGATCGAAGCTTCCCTTCTCAGAGCAAAGGTATAAAACTCCCCCTCCTCCCGAGCTTATTTTGATTCTTCATTTAATTAAGCTTGATTTAATGGTATCTTAACCATATGGATATGTTCGTCTCACTTACACGAGTCCATAGGAACAAACCCAAAGTGATTTGGTTGAGTCTAGGCCGAGATCTTAAGGTTTTAGTATGGACGGGCACGGGATCATTCCGTTGGGGACGATGAACGGATGTCGTCCATTCTCGCGTGTATTAAATGGACGGCGGAGATCAAGTCGAACGATTCTATGGGGCGATACAGCACGACGCGTGGCAGCTGACTTAGAAGGCGGCGTCGAATAGGAGCACGCCGCGTGGCTTTTCGATGGATCCGAGGATCCAATCAGCCCGCGGTTTGAATAAATAAATAGGATATTTAATAAATTCAGAAAATAGCTCCTAAACTTCAAAAATCCATATCTTTGTGTAGAAAATTCACAAAAATAAATAAAAATACCCTCTTGCTCAGTGAACAGAAGAGAACCATGTGAAATTATTTTCACATTAATTTGATGCATAAATTATTTTTAAAAAATGAATTAGGGTTAGAGGTTTTTCAATTCTCCATTCAAATTGAATTATCACCTTGACCCTAAATTTTTATATGTTGTAGCCTCTGTCTAGATGAACAATTTTAGCATTTTTCCAAAGACATAAGAGATCTCCAGACAGAGATCTTAATTTTCTAATTTTTTATGCATTTTCTATTTAAATAATTATAGAAAATTGTATGTGACTTAGAAAATTCTAAAAAAATTCATGTAAGTTCCCTATGGCCAGAGTAGTCTTAGGAAATAATTTCATGATTTTTTAGGATCAAAATATCCCTATTTTAAGCAAAACATTTAATTTGGAGCACATAGAGACTAAAGTCACTTGATTTTTGTTTTTCACTGTGGTTCATGAGTCAGAAAACTCACCACAAAAATTTTAAGTCATTTGAAGATCATTTAATATTTTTAATTGATTTTTAAAAGTAACCCTTAAATTTGAAACTTAAATGANATTAATTAACTTATCAGTAAGGTTATATAAAAATTTTAAAGTCATTTTACTTTAATTTGACAAATTATAAAAGTTTAGACCCTTAGGGGCAAAATTGTAATTTTAGATATTTTGGCCTTAATGAACATTTAGGCCTAATCAAAATGGGAAATGGGTAATTTCTAATATTAATTAACTCATTTGATGATTTGCAATCAAAAATGGGCTTAATTGGTAGAAACCCACTTTTTTGCCAAATTACAAGATAAAAGAATAATTCCCATAATTATCAAAATTTTGGACCTTCATTAGTTACTAAATTATAAGAATAATTCTCATAATTATCAAAATGTTGGAAACTTTATTAGTATAAAATGACTTTTGAATTTAAGGGTAAAATTTTGGAAATTAATGATTTCACACCCTTATTTGATAATCAAAATGATCTTGATAATGATCACTTAAGGTTTTAAATCTTTTCAAAATTAATACTTCCACGCTCACTTAGGTCTAAAGGACTTAGTGGTGAATTTAAGCCAATATTAAAACTCGATAAGGAGGATTAGAAAAATCAACATAATCAAACTCTTTTAAAACACCACAAGTTCAATTAGGACTAAAATTTGGCCAAGTGTTCTTAATAACACTAATTTGTCCCTTTAGGATCTTCACCCACATAATTTTCAAATTAAAAGGTAAATGACATTCACCCTATTCTTAGGAATAATCAAGACATTAATATTCACTGAGCATCAGGATATTCAGGATGAATTATTAAGTAAATGACATTTACCCTATTCTTGGGAATAATCAAGATATCAATATTCACTGAGCATCAGGATATTCAGGATGAATTATTAAGTAACATAATAAAGTTTAAATGAACCCCAATTGAGCATCAGGATATTCAGGATGAATTATTAAGTAACGTAATAAAGTTTAAATGAACCCAAGGACTTTTACCAGACATTAAGAAAGTTGCATGGACCTGCTCCCTACTCTTAAACTGGTGAGTACCTTAGGGATCTATTAAACTTAATATGTTTTACTTCATAATATTATTTTTAAAATTTAAAGACCCCAATACACAACATAGAGTTAGGAAGGTTTCCAAAACTGTACTTTTCCAGCTCTATATACATAAATGCTCTGACATGCATTTTGAGTTTCAGGTGGTGGAAGTGAAGACTCGTCAGGTACATTTTTATAGTTTACTGAGTTTTACGGTCTTTCTTGTACTTTTCTACTACTTTTGCCAGGTAGACTTTTACAGATTTTTTTTTTTAGCATTGCTTTTCTTGTACTTTCATACTGTACTTTTATACCTGCAAATTTGATTTACAGCATTTTACGGTCTTTCTTGTACTTTTCTACTGCTTTTCTACTTTTCCAGCTCTATATACATAAATGCTCTGACATGCATTTTAAGTTTCAGGTGGTGGAAGTCAGGTACATTTTTATAGTTTACTGAGTTTTACGGTCTTTCTTGTACTTTTCTACTACTTTTTAGCTATATATACATAAATGCTCTGACATGCATTTTGAGTTTCAGGTGGTGGAACGAGAAGACTCTAGGTACACTTTTACAATTTTTCAGCGTTGTTTTTCTTGTACTTTCGTACTGTACTTTTATACCTTTACACTTTTACAGTTTACAGCGTTTTACAGTCTTTCTTGTACTTTTCTACTGCTTTTTTTTATACACTTTTACAGTTTACAACGTTTTACAGTCTTTCTTGTACTTTCCTATTGCACTTTTTTTATGCATGTATTTACATACCTTAGCTCTATAAACATAAATGCTCTACCTTGCATTTTGAGTTTCAGGTGGTGGAACGAGAAGACTCGTCAGGTAAACTTTTACAGTTTACCGCGTTTTACAGTCTTTCTTGTACTTTTCTACTGCTTTTCTTTTATGCTTGTGCTTTTACAGTTTTTAGCGTTGTCTTTCTTGTACTTTCATACTGTGCTTTTATACCTGCAAACTTGCATGCTAAACAATGATGCTTTAGTTAATAGCGTTTTATAGTCTTTCTTGTACTTTTCTACTCCTTTTCTTTTATGCTTGTACCATACTTACTGCATAAAAAATACTTGCATGTTAAAAACAAAACAAAACCAAANAAAGAATTTGTTGGCCAATACATTGGTTTCGCAGACCAAACAGATGTCATAACTTTCTCTAGTTTNNTCGCCTTAAGACTCCGAGATAGTCGTTTGTTACGACTTAAATCCTCACATCTTCAAGGTTATTTGTGCTGATTGCTTCACACAATGTAACACGACTTAAATCCTCACATCTTCAAGGTTATTTATGCTGATTGCTTCACACAAATGTAAATCATAATAAATAAAAATTGCAGGATGAAACATTTAAATCATTTGTCATGACCTAAATCCTCACATCTTCAAGGTTATTTGTGCTGATTGCTTCACACAATTGTAAATCCTAATAAAATAAAAAAATTTGCAGGATGAAACATCTAAATGATTTCTCCTAAATCATAAATCCTAATAAATAAAAAATATTGCAGGATGAAACAGAATGAGTTCTCCTAAATTGAACTCGTTATGACCTAAATCCTCACATCTTCAAGGTTATTTGTGTTGATTGCTTCACACAAATGTCGACTTAAATCCTTACATCTTCAAGGTTATTTGTGCTGATTGCTTCACACAAATGTAAATCCTAATACAAAAATTGCAGGATGAAACATCTAAAGAATTTCTCCTAAATTGAAGCCAAATAATAGGATAGCTTGTAGGATGAAATGTCTCAATAATTTTTCCTAAATTGAAGCCAAATAATAGGATAGCTTGGGAAGATTGCAGGATGAAACATCTAAATGATTTCTCCTAAATTGAAGCCAAATAATATAATAGCAAATTGCAGGATGAAACATTTAAATGATTTCTCCTAAATTGAAGCCAAATAATAGGATAGAAAATTGCAGGATGAAACATCTAAATGATTACTCCTAAATTGAAGCCAAATAATAGGATAGCTTGGGAAATCACCTGAGACATTTAAATGATTTCTCCTAAATTGAAGCCAAATAACAGGATAGCTTGGAAAGTCACTGAAGTTCTCCTTCGAATCTGTGACATCCTCTAGTATTTCCTCCTTTGGACTCCAAATAAAATGTTCCAAATTTGAACCAATTTCTCTTCACACTTCTTAGTCCGATATCTTTGAAATGTCCTTACCATTTGAACTCCTTGAAGGTAATTTTTCTTGACTTTTATCGAGAGTATTCATAGGTAACTTCAGTTATCTATGATGTAATTAACTATAGGGGCTTGCCCTTATAGGAAGCTTTTCCCGAACCCAGCATAATATAAACCCTATTTAATTCCTAATATTAAATAAAAGAATTTGTTGGCCAATACATTGGTTTCGCAGACCAAACAGATGTCATAACTTTCTCTAGTTTATTTGATCGAGCCTCACCCTCAACTCTTGTGTTCATCCTTCAGAATAGATACAGGATTTGAGATAAAGCGCTCTTTCATTTAAACTATGAAAATTATGGGGTCAGTTTAACTTCATCTTTTTCAAAACCCAACTTTTTAAACGTCCTTCCAAAGCGGGCAACGGGATTTCAATTCCGATGACCGACAGCTTCTTACGGGCAAATCCCACATCAAAAATAGTGCCGACAATATGTATTGTGCCAAACATGAGCAATTTTAATTCTCTACCCTGATTCAGTGTTATAGAAATTTATTGGCTAATCTTTGGTTTAATCCCTAAATCTGTGGCTAGGTTAGGAGGATACTGGCTCCCACTCCAGAGCTCCCACTTCCCTTCCTCTGAAGGCTAACTCTCGCTTTAATTTTTAAATACTAAGATCGAATTGGGGATTTTCAGTCTGTCACCCTAGAAATCTCTAATTCTACACCCAACAAAGTATATTTCCCCATTTATTTGCACTTAATTCCATGAACAAAATACTCCTTCATGGACTTAAATGTGATCCTCACTCTGTTGTAGAACTCATACTCCATTTTCCCCGATCATATGTTTCATAACATATTTTAACAATTTAATTGGTCAGATCGAAAAGTAAATTAAGAGCGGAGTTGAAAAACCATCACAATTTATTTTAAATTTAAACATTGGCACATTCACATTATCTTTTCATTTTACCATATCTAAGAGTAGGGAGAAATATAAAGGAATTTACTCAGACTTAATGAGAAAGATACAATAAAACAGAAATTTCATATATAAAAGAAAGTTCATACAACAATAATAAACAAACAACACTTATCTGAAACTCTTTCTCAAAGCAAATCCCTTATAGTCTTTCCTTAGAAATGCAGGAAGAAGATATCTCTCACTTTTCTCCTTCTCCAACACCTCTTGTAGCCTCTTCTAGGAAATGTAGGAAGAAGAAATCTCTCACTTTTCTCATTCTCTAACACTCTTAGAAAAGTCTATTTTAGGAAATATAGGAAGAAGAAATCTCTCACTTCTCTTCCTCTCCAACACTTCTTAGAGAAGAATTCACACTTAAAATCACCACAAATACTCAAAACTATAGAAATGATAACTAACTAATGGTGTGGAATGACATGGAATGTAAGTGTGTGAAAATGAAAATTGAAATGAGTGGAAGAAATTGAAATGGTGCGGAGGGGGGGGGTTTCTGATCAAATTTTGGCCTTAAATAAAGCCTAGGTCGGTTCTCCAATAGGTGCATCCAAGAACTCTTTAAAAAGTGTCCAAATTCATCGAATCTTCTACAAACAGGGCTTCCACTAGCATAAGCATCGTCGACGTCGTCGCCCATCCTGGCACTGTCGGCGCCAATGCTCCACTATCTAATTCCCAAGTTTCTGTCAAATGGCACTGTCGGCGCCCACTCTGACGCCGTCGGCACTGACCAATTTTTTAATTTCTCCATTTTGACTCCAAATTCTATTATTTTTGCTTCATTTTTGCTCTAAGTCCTCAAAATCAACAACCTGCAATAAAACATAAAAAAATATCTTTTATTAAAGTGCAATATCACCAAAAATGAGTATAAAATATGGGTCTAAAAATGGATAAATCTTTGGTGCATCACTTCTTGGTTTGGGTTTTAGGTGCTAATGTCTGATACATAAGTGTGCATATATAGCATTTTGTTATATATAAAACTATCAAGCAAGGTCGCAAGTAGACCAATTTTGTTTTGGGGCTTAGGGCGATGATGACAAAGGCACACTGGTGGTAGAGCGGATTGATATTTTGTCCTACGACATCAGGACCCAATCTAAAGACCCGATGAACTGTAGGATGATAATATCATTCACCGACACAAGACTAGCGGGGGACCCGTACCTTCTTAGGTTGTTGGTGGTCCTACGCCTGACAACGTGATCGACTTATGGACAATCACATCCTTCAAAATCGATAAGAATAGATACACTATTTTAAAAAAATATTTTCACTACAAACAAAGTTGATATAACTTCTTTTTGTATGTCTAAAATCCATGTGCATGCTAAAACATAAATTTTAAATGTATTATAACTTGGTTGTCCACTTGTCGATTACCGGTACCGGGCTAAGGAGCACCCTCCTAAGTTAGGTTTAGTAGGACACCCTTCTAGTTGAGTGGCAAGCTCTATACATTCGAGTGACCGATAATAGCCTTTGATGTCCCTTGAGTATATATATATATATATATATATATATATATTTATAATATCTGAGCTTAACCCCAGCCCGAGTGCTTGTGATTTTTCTCTCTTCGGATTTATCGTGTGATTTTATTGGAGATTTTTGTAAAGAATTTCTGGTCTTTTTCTAGGATCTTCCCGTGTTTTCAATGACTTTATTTGAGTTATCATTCACTATTTTTCTCGAGTTTTTCATCGTGGGTCATTTGCCGCTTTTTCTCGAGTTTTCCAGGTGATGTTTCTTTTGTTGCTCACTTTTATTTATACAATGTATGCTAGCTTGTTTCTTAAATTCTATCACTATAATTATACCTGCTACATCAATCGCACTTAAAGGAGCAGTGGACCTCCCAGGTATACAGGTTTGTTTTACTTTTACAATGCTTTACTTTATGGCATATCTTACTGTTCTTGTCTACTGTACATTCTACTGCTTTCCTATACTGCATGCTTTACTGCTCCTATATATACTGTGTTGTCACTATTTTCCTTTGCTATACCAGCTATTGTTTCTCTTACACACTATACTTTAGAGTAGGAGACCAGTAGTTGGTTTTATAGAAGGTAGCCGACCGTAGATCGTTGACTCAACAATTGCATGTATACTTAAAATTAACATCGAACTCAAAGATACTACGACGGGGAGCTTGAATCTAGCATTGTGGGCAGCACGACCATCTTCAACAACAGAACATATCTACACCAGCTAAACCACTCCTTAGAATTAAACAACAAATCATAGGATTTTGAGGTTGTTTGCCTAGTGCAACATAAATCCTCAACCTCATCTTTAGGCCTTTGTATGGTTCTACTATACAATATAAATCCTAACTCGTTTTAGGATTCCGAGGTTGTCGTTCATTATGACCTAAATTCTCATATCTTCCAGGTTATTTGTGTGAGCGTTTCACATAAATGTAAGCCCTAACTAATAAAATTGGCAGGATGAAATACTTGAATAATCTCCTCGAAACTGAAGCTAGGGTAGCTTGGGAAGTCACCAAGGTTTTCCTTCGGATCTATGACATCCCCTGGTTTCTCTTTCTTTGGATTCCATAAAATATTACAAATTTGAGTTATTCCCTTTTCACACCTCTTTGTCCGATCTCGTTGAAAAGTCTTATCATTTTGACCTCTTTGAAGATAATATTCCTTGATTTTTATTGAGAGTTTTCTTAGGTGGCTTCGGTTATCTAAGATGTAATTAACTATAGGGGCTTACTCTTATAGGAAGCTTTTCCGAACCTAGCTTAATATAAACCCTATTTAATTCTTCATATTAAATAGGGGAACTTGTCTGCTTATAAATAAAATGGTTTTCGCAAACCAAATAGATGTCATATATTTCTTTATTTATTTGATCTAGCCTGACCCTCAAGTCTTGTGTTTATCTTTCGTGAAAGATACATGACTTGAGGTGTCGTGCTCTTTCATTTAAACTATGAAAGATATAGGATCAGTTTGATTTCATATTTTTCTAAATATATATATGTAAATTAAATGTTCTTCCAAAGCGGGTGGCGAGATTTTGATTCTGGCGATCGACAGCAACCAACGGGCAACTCCTCAACTTTTTAGTGTCGACAGCCAGTTCTCTGTCAAACGGTGCATCATGCGCCAGGATCCCAGAATTCGCTGTTTTGACTCCAAATTTTGTCATTTTTGTCATTTTTGCTCCAAATACCTAAAAATGATATACCTGCAACAAAAACATTAAAATACCCTTCTTTAAAGTGCAATATCACAAAAAATAAGCATAAAATATGTACTTAAAATAATATATTATTTTGGTGTATTAGTTATTAATGTGTTATATGACTGTTCAATACATGTATTTGCATAATTATTAAATCTGTAACATGAACAACACCATAACCAACGTATTAAAGCAGTAACATAAACAACACCATAATTATTAAAGCTGTAACAAAAATAAATCTAATGATGATACATCAAAGCTCAATTATGGAATTCATCAATAGTCCCGTGAATTTTTGGGATGATATTTGTGATGGAAAAAATTCATGTAATGTTGTAAAGAAAACACATTTTAGAAAAACAAATTAAAAAGGCTTCTCAAATGAAACATGTAAGTGATTTCATTTTTATACCTGGTTTAGACAGTCATGCATAATTGGATAGGATGACATAGCAGGTTCCCGACTTGTTGATTAAAATAGAAACACCTTTTGGCTAAGCTTATGGTTAGAATAGGAAAATAAAACATAGATTGAAGCAGTTCATTTCATGTAGAGAAATATACTTTTGGATCTATTATTTTTCTCCCAATATTCTTTAGGCCTACAAGTAGAAATATTTTTTGGCCTTCTCTTTGTTGGGTCAGCCACATTACATTCTATATTTAATTATTTTTTCTTCTTTGCTTTTCTCTTAACAATAGGTGTTTCTCTAGGTTTTGCTTCGTTAATATCTACAAATAGCTTTTTAAATGTATCCCATAGCATCTGCTCGGTAAATTAGTCTCCTTGTGCTTTATTGATTTGTTGGTATGCAAACTTCTGAGATTGTGAACGGAATAGGAGGCTAATTGAAGAAACATCCATCATTTGGGACTCCCTTAGATGTTTTTATTCAAACCTATTATAGATGTCTCTTTTAGCATGATTAGACCATCACAATAAAAAACTTTTTTCAGGAATGTGATTTATTTTAACCACATTCAGAACATGCAGTGCATGCGAACACAACAGCCCCTTCATTTCAAACATCTTGCAATTGCAAGTGACATCGGAGTAAACTCTATCAAAATTCACAACGCATGTCTTGGATGTGCCATCATTATCCAAATTGCGTATATAATATTTAAACCCACTATATGCGGTGAATTCAAGTGTGAGTCCACATAAACCATTAAACAACTCTTGCTCGAACATAGAGTAAAGCTTCCTCATATAAAATGAGGAAGATTGCCACAAAATCGGGTTGACTTTATTCATCGGCATAGTGATAGATTGACTACATTTGAAATCTTCATCCTTTTCGTTCCTGAACCATAATTTCATTATATTTTCAAGGCCAATAAAACAAGCTATCAGAGAGATTGTCGACTTCGAAACACCATGACATATATTATTTGCGGACTCACTTCTTTGAGTTGATAGGATTCCCATTCCAAATATTTCTTTATTGAAGGGAGTTGTCCATTTGTGTCTGATTTTGTACATCTCATGTAACCACACATTATTGTGTAAGTCACCCACTAACATCATTAAGGATCAAGTTTCTTTGAACTCCTCCTCCGAATTGCATTTACTCATGCATTTAGAATAAAAGATCGGTGACGCTCATGATAAAAACTCCACAATGCACTTTTAAAGTAATTTTTTTGTAGATATGTCATTGACATAATCTATGACGTGTTTGTGGGAGACATTCTTCAATAGCCCTTGCCATTGCTTGGTTCTGATAAGTGAAAATACTTAATGGATGCTTGTCTCCCATTATTCTTATAAAAACTTTGAATAACCATTTAAAAGAATTAATAGTCTCCTCGGACAAGAAGCTAACACCAAACATGACGTTTTGCCAATGGTGGTTAACTCCCACAAAGGGAGCACAACATAAGTTATACCTATTTAATCTATAGCTTTTATAAAAAATGATTACATCCCCAAAACAATCATAATCCAACCTGGATAACCCATCACACCATAAAAAAACTTGTTAATCTACCATACTTATCTGTTTGGAAATCCAATGCAAACATGTTATCGTCGACTTGCCTCCCCATGAATAATTGAATTAAAGAATTGACATCTCCTTGTTCAATTTTTTCTCTTCTTTCTCTTTGAATGAAATTGAACGCATCCCTCTTCGTGCATTCCAAATTGTCCACTCTCTCAACCTTCGTAGTAAGGAAGTTTTATGCATTTGTTGCTCTGATCCCTGACCCTGTCATTGATCTCAGGACATCTACATTTAAGTCAGTTATGTTTCTAATGGAACAAAGAAGATGCTTATCTCCACATTTAACAAAATGATGGCTGTGCTTTCAATGAATTTTTTACTATCCAGTTGCCTTCAAGGTCAACTGCATAACACACCATAACTTGACAACCAGTCCTCGTGTCTGACTTTTTGTACTTTATTGTATTCATAAGGTTAGACTCCTTGTGACTAGCTTTTCCGCAAAGGAAATCTTTGGTCTTCTTTTCTTCAAATTCGGCCAATAACTATTGTGGTCCTTCCCAACATTGAAACCTACATGATGTGCATATGCACAATATGTTTCATAAGCTTCTTGCTCATTGTGGACGATGGTGCTAAGAAACTTCTCTACAATTGGACACTGCAAACAGTTCTCTGCTCACATGACTACACATTTGCACAAATTAAGTCCAGTCAGCAAGAATAACACAGCGTAACCACAGCTTAATAACAAAATAACAGTAGAATAACACAGTAAAACATGACCGACATTCATAATAATAACACTACACTAATACCAAACAACACCACAAAAAAATTAAGAAATAACACCACAATAACAACCAAAAGAACACACAAGAAAAACATACCAGTGCCACCACTAAGGCTAACAATAACACTATAATAATTGAAGAATAACACAACAAAATAAATAAATAACATAGCAACAATGAGCTAAAATACACCATATTATCATTACCATTTATACTTGAACAAAAAACCACTATTATACCACATCAACAAAAAGTAACCCTGAACAAATAAAAAAAACAATAGTAACCCACCATAACACGACTAAAACAGTAAAACCCAACGTAACACCACAAATTACACAAAAAACCCAACAAACATGCATGAGAATAACACTAAACTTATACCATTATATAACATCAGTGCAAAAGTAAAACCTAGTTTTAATCTTAAGATACTAAATAACAAATAAAAATAACACCATTATCAGACCACACAAACAACACAGATGCAAGTTTGAGCTAAACAAAACTAAAACCTTTCAAGTTTTAGCTAAACTCCCTCTTCTAAGTTCAGCGAAAATGATGGCTGCAACATCCCCAGAATATAGTCGTCTGGAGAGGAGTTCATCGAAGTCGTAAACTCTAAACCAATGAAACAGTTATTACTCAGCTGGGCACGGTAAAAACAAATAAGTAGCGAAGCTTTTACGTATAAAAATTTGGGCCGGGCCTGTCCGGGCCAAGCATGAACTCAGTTATTATTTCCTGTAGCGTTTTCTTTTTTTATTTTCAGAAATTTGAAAGCCGATATTTTTTTTCTCAGTCATGACACAATAATTTTTCCAAAAAGGACGGGATTTCTAGTTTGCAGGGCGGCCGTGGCAGCAGCATCTCTATCGATTCTTACACTACAGGAAGCTCCGGCACTACCATGGCTTCAGCGTGGGCACAGAAGACCATCGTTCTTCCACCCCAGAAGCGAGGATGCCATCTTGTCACAGCAAGGGTAGATTTCCGAGCCCTACTTCAAAATTTCTGAAATTATTTTTCTTTGAGTTCCCACAGTTAATTTTGTACAGGTCGCTTTTTTTTCCTCGACTATTTCACTGAACTGTGTATTTTTGCAAGTCTCTTAATTATTGAACTACGATATTGGGAATTTTGGGCTAAGTGTCAAAATGTTGGTGTCAAACGCAATGCTTTTGTGCAATTATCAAATTTTTGTTCGAATATCATATATTTTTTCCTTATTACAATATTTTATTGCTGTGGACGTTGAGTTAGCAGTGTATTACCAAAGGCAAACTCGCTCAAAAGGAGGACAAGATGATTAGTTTCTCAAGCCATGATCAGACCAGACTTTGCCATCAGAGCTCTAGACAAACTTGCCAAGCTGGCTTGAGGAGAACCCACTTTACTTGGATTCGAGGCATCTACCTGCTAAGGAGAATGCAAACTCATTTAGACTAGAGATGAAATATTTACTGGGCTCAAGAACTCACCTAAGGCTATCACCAGATTTGCTGGATCAATCTAGCTCAAACAATCACCTATGCCTGAAGAACTACTTGGGCCATACTTCTAGAAGACCTTGTAACTTCACTTTTGTTAACTTTCCGATCTAGCCTCAAACAACAAAAAATGAGAGATGGAACATGAGCACCAAAGTGTGAGCACCCATCTTTAAACTCATCCCAATCGCATTTTTTGAAGCGATTGATCAATTAATGTCAATCTTTCTAATGATTCGTTTGTGGTCATGATGCTAATTGCCAACAATCTTATTTATAATATATTGATTGACCTGATGAGTTCCGTCAACAGCATCATCGAAATTGTCTTTATAAAGATGAATATCAGGTAGAATTTTCTTTTCTCAAAACATAAGCCCTTTATATGGATTTTTACAAAAAAGAAAGGAGAATGAAGGAATACTAACTTTGCTGATCACATGGAAAGAATAAGAGCATCAATTCACAACAATGGCAGACTTTATAATAGTCAATATCTTGATAACTTATCATGCAATCTTTGGTCGATCATTTCTCAACATTTTTCATGTGCTCATCTTAATCTATCATGTTGCCATGTAGTTCGAAGCTGAAGGCCAAATAGTTACTGTGAAAGTCGTATTCAATCTGGAATATGCTTTTTGAAGGTAGTGAGTGATGTACCAGAGGAGGTGCTAAACATAGAAATATGCTCGCATTTAGGCGTTGAAACCAAAGAAGTTGAAGGCACTAGGGTAAAATTGGTTGACATACTACCTTCATATTTATAGTTTTAGGATGCTTCTGTCATCAACTTATGGGTAGACTCTTTATGCTATCATATTGCACAAACATGTTACCACCAGTTTGGCACACTTTGTATAGCCAATGAATCGTAGCCAATTTCAAATGTAAAGAAGGCGAATTTAACACATGGCAAGAAGCAAATGAAGAAGGCTTGAGGGCCATACACAACCTCCTAGAGGGACTCAAGATTAAATCAACCATGAATTAAGAAAAAGGTAAAAAGGAGAATGACTAAATTTTTATTACTCTAATTGTCAAGGTGAAGAGATTCAAGTCTAGTGACCTAGCGATGAAGAAAGTTGATGTAGCTGCTTACCAAATGCCACCAAATGCCACTTGGCAAATTGGAGTCAACTTGGGATAGCCCCTATTTAGTTATGGAATAAACCGACCCTAAGAACTATCAACTTCATACCCAAATAGGTAATCAAGTCCTCAAAACGTGGAACAGAGTTGACCTCAATCTGTTTTCTCTTAAATACTTTTATTATATTTTTCATTTTGTATTTTTTGTGCATTATATGAAGAAATTAAAAGAAAAATAATCCTAATAAATTTATAAAGATAAGCTCAACTCACATACGAGAATGTGTTCTTTAAGTAGAGATAGAGAAACCATCTCAAGTAAATTTAAGGTCTCGCCCAATAAGAATGAGTTCAATAAACATACAAGAGGATTTTTAGTTAAAAATTAGAGTTAGACCAGTTAAGTGTCTAATAATATATGTTGACCTCGGAGAATTCTTTCCCTCATTATGACTTGGTCAATGAAGCATGGAGTGGGCCCTTAGTGCTAAAAAACTATATGATCTCTTCCCAAGTTGGCAAGTTATGATGATTATTTTCTGAAGAAGATCTGTGATCCCTAGTCAAACAAAAGCTCAAAATTAACGAGGTTAGTCATTTTTGGCATTCTATCATAATATAGTGGAAAATGATCATAAAATGAACTTGAAATGTCAAGAACTCTCATATTTTTTTAGATGAGCTAAATCTAAATAAGTTTCTATAGGCTATGAGTCGGGCGCTGTTGGAACTGGTTATGGTGATGCTAGCAAGTAGTGATATGGAGGAGCCTATAAATGAGGCTGTGCGACCTTTTTCAGAGAAGTTTCAAGTGTATCGACTGATAACTCGCCACATGAATTGCCACCTCCACTAGAGATTCATTATGCCATAGACATTCCAAGAACAACGTTCTCCAACCGGCTAGTCTACAGGATGCTACTAGTCGGGTACGGTAAGTTGCAGAAGTAGTTTATAGACTTGACCATTAGATGATTGGTTCATGAGACTACTAGCCCATGCAAAGTTTCAACTCTGGTTGTACCAAAGAAGGGTGACTCTTGATGCATATGTATTGATACCAGGGTCATGAATAAAATTATCACCATTTACCATTTCCTCTTTCATACACAAAAAATATATGCATATTTAGACATATATTTTATATTCATTTTTGGTGATATTGTGCTTTAAAGGAGGGTATTTTTCATGTTTAATTACAGATTATTGATTTTTAGAACTTGAAGCAAAAATAAAGCAAAAATTATGAAATTTGGAGACAAAATGGTGTTTTTGAAGAAATACTCAGCGCCGACGGCCCAATGATGGATGATGATGCCGCCAGGATGGATGCCGACGGCGCAGAGCTACAAAATAAAGGCTAGAATATACTCAGCTCTGACGGCGCCAGGAGCAGCGCCGATGGCACCAGGAGCAACGCCGACGATGCCATTTGATAGAGAACACGGAATTAATTCATGGGCCACTGGCGCCGACGGTGCTAGAATGGGCGCCGACAACAACAATGTCGGTGCAAGACCTGTTTCTAAAAGATTCGATGAATTTGGATGCTTTTTAAAGAGTTTTTGGATGCACCTATTGGAAAACCGACATTAGGCTCTATTTAAGGCAAAAATTGATCAGAAAACTACCTCTTCCACTCCCCCCCAACCACTAAAAGCCTATTATTCATTTATTTCTTTAGAGTTTTGAGTTTTTGTGGTGAGTTTAAGTGTGAGTTCTTTTCTAAGAGTTGTTAGAGAGGGAGAGAAGTGAAAAATTTCTTCTTCCTACATCTTCTAAGAGAGAATCAAGAGTATTGTAAAGAGAGAAATAGTTCAAGAGAGGCTACAAGAGATTTGCTTTGAGAAAGAGTTTCAGATAAGTGTTGTTTGTTTATTATTGTAGTATGAACTTTCTTTTATATATAAAATTTGTGTTTTGTTGTATCTTTCTCATGAAGTCTGAGTAGTTTCCTTTATCTTTCTCCCTACTCTGAGATATGGTAAAATGAAGAGATAATTTGGATGTGTCAATTTTAAAATATAAAATAAATTGTGATGGTTTTTCAACTCCGTTCTTAATTTACTTTTCGATCTAACCAATTGAAATGTTAAAATATGTTGTGAAACATATGATCATGGAAATAAAGTATGAGTTCTACAACAGAGTGAGAATCACATTTAATTCTATGGAAGAGTATTTCGTTCATGAAATTAAGTGCAAATGAATAGGAAAATATATATTGTTGGGCGTAAAATTGGAGATTCTAGACTGACATACTAAAATTCTCAGTTTGGTCTTAGTGTTTAAGAACTAAAGCGAGCGTTAGCCTTCAGAGAAAGAGAAGTGAGAGCTCTGGAGTGAGAGCCAGTATCCTTCCAGCCTAATCACAGATTTAGGAATTAAACCTGAGATTGACCAATGATTCTTTATAACACTGAATCGGAGTAGAGAATTCGAATTGCTCCTATTTGACATAATACATATTTAAACCATTTGTCTCATCTCATTTTACCAAAAACTCATTGTAGTGGGAAATATGCTTTTTCATATTAGATAACTTCATCGCATAAACATAATTTGGTAGTTACTGTTTAAGCTTTGCATTTCAGCTTTGCTAGTAGTTAATAATTTAGTTCTGATAGTACTTCAAATATTCAAAATTAGTGACAGTAATTTTATTTTATTGCTCTGAATTTCCTAGTTAATTTATCACTTCAAATTTAAATCTTCATCGTGAGATCGATATTTAAGGCTTAAACAGAAAGTCATGCATTACTTGATAACGATACGTATACTTGCGTAGAATCCCTACATAAATTGCTTAAATTTGTTATTCATAAAACAACACATCAAGTTTTTGGCACTGTTGAAAAGCGGAGTTAACTTTATATATTTTGCACAGTTATGTCATCGGGATCACTCTTTCGAAATTGGACAATTTACTTGATGAGTTACATGGAATGAGTGTCTTCTCTAATATTAATTTGCATTGTATGATGCGGGACGCAGTTTCCTGCAAGACCGCACTTTTCTTTTCTTTCTTATCCTTTTTTATTTCTCTAGTTTCTAATTAGGTTATTCTCTCTTAGGGGTCCTTTATCTAGTTGTACTATGGTTTTGGAGTTTTCAGCTTGGGTTTTAGGTATTTTGAGAGTTATTCTTTGGTTTTCTTGCGCTTTGAAATGCTGTAGCTCTTCCTTTCGCAAGTGGTGTGTCTTCAGCTTGCTCAGGAATATGTGATGGATCCCCCTTAATGTTTGTACCTCATTGATTTCTCGTTGGATTGCTATTTTCAACAGGGACAATCGCAAAGCGCCTCCAATCTGTTGCCCAATTGCCGGTCTTACCCCGTTCTCCCTCCCCCACGTTGCCTATTGATTGTTTCCAATCATATAGCCATTAACGGTGTGGTCATCTACTGTTGGCAGCAAAAATCTGCACTTCGCTACCCGACTCGCGGTCCCTACATATGTTCGTGCTACTATCAGCTTCCTTTCGTCCTCCCATGCCCATTATCCACTTTAACACTTTTTGTGCTTTATCATATCGTCTAGGAACTCTAGAACAGTGTCATAGTGTTTCTCACCAAATTAGGATGAGACTATGTGATGAGTGGAATACAACTTTGAAGACATGAGACATACTATATGAATGCAATCATGCCTTTTTGCCTGTCGACTATGTCGAACACTTTCAGACAACAACAACAAAGCCTTAATCCCACTACGTGGGGTCGGCTACATGAATCCTTTTCTCCATTGCGTCCTATTTAGTGTCTTATTTTCATTTAGTTCTATTAAATTAAGATCATTTTTATACAATAAACCCAAGTCTTCCTAGATTTACCTCTGTCTTTCTTAACACAAGTCGAATATAGAACATCTACTCTCCTAATCATATCATCAGATGGTCGATGCTTAATCTGACCAAACCATCTAAGATGGCTTTTTCTAATTTTTTCCGTCACAGGACCTACTCCGCCCTATCATTATATATTCATTTCACATTTTGTCTCTAAGTGTAAAGTCAATCATCCACCTAATCATTCTCATCTTGTCAACACTTAACTTGGTATTATGCTTCTCTTTTAAAGGCCAATATTCAACGCCATAAAGCATTGCAGGTCTCATCATCATCTTGTAAAATTTTCCTTTCAGTCCAAGCGGTACTTTTCTATCACAAAAAAGGCTCGAAGCATTCCTCCACTTCAACCAACAAACTTGAATTCTACTATTAACATCCCCATCTATATGACCATCGCTTTGAACAACATACCTGAGATATTTAGATTGTTCACTCCTTTGAATAATTTGATCACCTAAAGTTACACTTCTGTCTCTGGAGCTACTACTACTAAAATTACATTCCATATATTCAGTTTTAGTTCTACTCAAATGAAAGCCTTTAGAGTCCAATGTAGACATCCATAAATCAAGTTTTTCCTTGGCTTTTTCCCTGGTCTTATCCACGAGAAGGATATCATCAGCAAAAAACATACACCAAGATACATCCTCCGATAAATGTCCAGTAAGACTATCCATAACTAAATCAAAAAGATATGGGCTTAAAGCCGATCCTTGATGTAATCCAACAGAAATAGGAAAATAATTGGTCAATCCTCCTTCAGCATGAGCAAAAGTAACAGCTCTAGCATACATATCCTTAATGACTTGAATATAAGTCATATCAACACCTATTATCTCAAGAACTCCCCAAAGGATATCTCTTGGAACCTTATCGTAAGCTTATTCTAAGGGTCCGTTTGGCGCAGCTTATATATGCGTTCGGCGTTTTCGGAACGCTCGGGTGGCGTTTGAAAAACACGTTAGGACCAGCGGTGGAAATACGCGCGTAAGGGTTTATACTATTACCCGTTGCTTCCTTCGCCGCTCCGAGCCCCCTGCGTTCCGTGTTTAGGGATAGATTATTACTCCGCTGCCCTCTTCGATCTCGTCTCGCCCCCTTCGATCCCGTCTCGCCGTCGTTGCCCTATATCTGCGATCAGGCTCCCTTAATCTGTCTCTGTTCTTCAATTCCGTTTGTGATCGGAATCTTCGATCCCGTGCACCCCTATGCTAGAAAGTTCTTTGAAATTTCTTTGAAATTTTCGCAGGTATCGTTCATATGGAATTTTTTAACTATTGGGAAATGCTGTGATCGTTGTGTGGGATCGTTCGTATGAAATTTTTTAAGTGTTGGGAAATGTCTGTGATCTCGTCTCTGCACCTCATTCGTCTGAAATTTTTTAACCTGAAATTTTTCTTCAAAACGTTGTCTGGGATCGTGGTCGAAATTTTTTAGCTATTGGGAAATACTGTCATATGAAGGATTTATTTGCTCACGTCACGTCAGTCTCATAGCTTTGGGAGGCAGTTTTACGGTTGTGCCAAAAGTGTTTCAACTCGTTGCGATTTCTTCCGGTGGGCTGACAGTCCCTCATATCACACTGCCAGTAGTTATGGGAATCCGATGTTTTCCCAGGTTGATAGTGCAGATGATGACAGACGTAGCCAAAGTTTGAAATTAAATATTTTAATTTTTCTCATTGTAGTTGTACTTGTCTTTGTCCTTTTTTATTTATTCTGGTACTCACGAGAGTGTGAGAACTGTATGTCATCTTTTGGAACTGATCTGTGATGATTGTATGCTTCTGCACTATATGCTTCTGTACTACCAATAAGATATTCTGATAAGCTGCCCCAAACAGTTTTATCAGACATGGGTAGGAATGTCATTTAACCACCAATAAACTAATCTGAATAAACTGCCTCAAACAACAAGCCAGATTATTCTGATAATCTGCAGATTATCAGATTATCAGAATAATCTGCCAATCAGCAGATTATAAATAATCAACAGCTGCGCCAAACAGACCCTAAATCAATAAAAATTAAATGTAGATTCTCCTTATTATCTCTGAACTTCTCCATCAATCATCTCCATAAATGTATAGCTTCCTTAATAAACCTGCCCGACATAAATCAAAATTGATTACGAGAAATCTTTGTAATACGTCTTAACCTATGTTCAATTACCCACTCCCATAATTTTAAAGTATGCCACGTCAACTTAATTCCTCTATAATTTGCACTCTTGTGCATCCTTTTTTTTAAAAAAAATGAGACCAAAATACTCTTCCTCCACTATTCAGGCATCTTTTTAGTTTATAAAATAATATTAAAGACTATAGTAAGGCAAGAAATTTCCAAATCTCTTAAATATTTCCACACTTCAATTTGGATATCATCAGGTCCTACAGACTTTCTACCATTGGTTTTCTTTAAATCCTCCTCAACTTCTTGCGGATGATAAATTACTTCTTTTGAGTTTTCATCGAAAAATACTTCGTTGAACTTTAATAAATTTTGATGTACAGTCGTTCAAAAGAGGAGCATTTACAATATATGCGATAAGTTGTTGGTGTTCTTAGGATGGAGCACTTGTGTGGTCACTTGTAGAAGTGTCATTTTCTTATACCACAAATATTCTTTTTTGGATGCGTTTTTTCAGTTATCGACATAGAGATAAACCCCATAGAAATTAGAGCTATTGTTGACTAGCCCAACTCATAATCTTTAAGTCATGTACGCCAATTTCATGGGTTCACTTCCTTTCGTAGGAGATTTATAAAAATGTCAGCTCTATTACGACACCCTTGATGGATCTCTTCAAGGTAGGCAAATTTGTTTGGTCAGAGGAGACATACTTGTTTTGACACTCTGAATAAACAAGTTACTCAAGCCCTTATTCTAACCCTTCCAAATTTTAACGAAGTATTTTGAGGTGTAGTGTGATGCCTCCAGTGTGAGGATTGAAGTTGTATTGAGCTGAGGAGGACACCCTATTGCTTTTTTCAGTAATAAGTTGAATACGTTTAGAAGAAAGTTTTTTACCTATGTTAAGAAGTTCTATGCTATAGTGAGACCCTTTAGCTATTGGAGTCATTACTTACTGGAGAGCGAGTTTACACTCTGTACTGATCATGAGGCATTGAGATTTCTGAATAGCGACAACAAGCTAAAGGGCTGACAGGATATGTGGGTGGAATTTTTATCATTATTTTATTTTGTGCTCAAACATAAGATAACAAGCCAAAATAAAATTGCTGATACACTAAGTTGTTGTCACTTATTGATCAATATCATGCAGTCGAAGGTAATCAGATTTTAACTGTTTCCATTGATGAAGATTTCTAGGAGATTTGGGCTCGTTGTCAGGACATATTGTATGAACAATTTCTTAGATCATATGACTACTTATTCTATGAGAACAAATTTTATATTCTTGAAAGCTCACCTAGAGAAGTAATCTTATAGGAATGTCACAGTGGATGCATAACATGACACTTTGGCAGGGATACAACTTCTTCTCAGTGAAAGAGAATTTCTATTAGCCTAGAATGTTAGTGGATGTTGAGCGGCATGTTAGGCAGCATAATGTCACTTGACTAAGACTCAAGGACATAATACATGTCTTTACACTCACCTACCCATTTCAGAGACACTTTGGTTAGATGTGAGCATATATATTATAGTGTGCATGCCCCAAACACAACAAAATAATGATTCTATTATAATAATAGCAAACAATTTCTCCAAAATGACACGTTTTGTTCCGTACCACAAGACGATGGACGACATCGCATATTGTAGACTTATTGTTTACGAAGATAGTCTATTTTCATGGATGCCCAGAATCATCACTTCAGATAGATATGTGAAATTTCTAAGCCATTTTTGGAAGATCTTTTGGGGTAGGTTTGGCATATAACTTCAGTTCAACTCAACAACTCCCCCACATATAGATGAATACATGGAGGTCATAAATCACAGTTTGGAAAATCTTCTCATATGTTTTGTGGGAAGAAGATCAAAAAAGATTTGGTGCTTCCTCAAATTGAGTTTGCCAACAACTAATCTACTAGTTCGTCCACTGGTCGCAACCCCTTTGAGATTGTGTACATACAGAATCCTCACACCTTTGGAGTCAGTGCTGATAGTGCTAGTTATTGAGATTAGCATCTATGCAACGGCTAGATTCAAGGAAAGAATGATTTCCTCCACGTTTTTTGGAAAAATCAAGCCTATAAGAGATAGTCCATTTAGGATTATCGAGAAGATAAATAACAATGCATACATTATCAATTTGTCAGGAGACTATACTATTTTTGCTACCTTGACGTTCTTATTCTTTCATTGTACTATGAGATTTGGATTATTCCAGCAAAGAAGTTAATGCCTCTTCTACATGAGGAGAGTGATGTGGGAGTTGTGTCTTGCGATCCCACTAGATACAGGATCAAAGCAGGATGGGATCCTATCCCCTGAAGCGGGATTTTCCCGCCCCTTTTAACTGCTTTAGCCTTGTGGGGCCCTTTTACTTCTATTTTAATATTAGTCTAATTAGAATTAGGGTTTAATTTATGCTTTGGTATAAATATGCTATTTAGAAGCTGATTTTGCAGACCTTTGCTTTAGTTTTGTGTATTTTGGATATTTTATTTTATGATTTTCTATGCTAAGGAGTATTGTATTCGCTTTCTTTTGCATGTGGTGTATTTGTAGTTTGCTCAGAAATAGGTGATGGATCTCCCTCAGTAATCATGCCTCGTTAAAGTTGTCGTTTGGTGGTTCTCTCCTCTGTTTTCAGCCCGGACAGCCGCCAAATGCTTTCTATCCCTTTCAAACGCCATCAACCTCACATGATCTCATTTCCTTGCTATTCGAAACCATCTCCTCGCTCATTCCATCTCTTGAACACCTTCTAGAAACTCTAGAATGGTGTCAGATTTGACCCTTGACCTCTGAAATAGGGGGCATGGTTGAATACGGCTTGATCACTTTTTTCATGTTAATCATTACATTGTGGACAAAAAACAAAAAATAAATAAAAAAACTAATTACTACTTGATAACTTAAAAAGTACAGAAGTATGTTAAAAAGATGATTTTTCTTTTGCTTGTTTCTACTTGATGCTTCTAACATTTTATAAAGCTTTTTCCCTTGTCTCCATTTTCTTGCTTCGGAAAGTAGCTTTCACTTGTTACGCTGACCTGTCTCGTTCTATATCACCTCTATCTATTAAAGCTGATTTAGTAAATTTTCTACTTAAACTTTAGATTCGGTGTTTTTATCTTTGTATCCCGTAGTTTTTTAATAGCTTTTTTAAACTTGTTCACTACATAGTCCACCACATCTAGCTCATCCATGCACTTTTCCAGTAATTATTTCCTTAGCAATGACCTTAGCCCTTACCTGTAGGTCTTGTGTAGGAATATGATGTAATTCTCCATATGGGCTAAAATCTTGCCTTTTTGAATCCTCACTGGAATCTCTGAACTCAGACTTTTCTTCTCTTTTTGGGCTCAGATCTATGCTTGCTGTAGTGTGGGTCTTGGTGTTTTCTCTTGGCAAAATTACATACAGTACTTGCAGCCTATAACATCACATCAAACGTACTTCTCTTTATAACTTGATCATTAATTATAACTCAAAGTGTGTTATTTAGAATTAAAATTGTTGGTTTATTTAAAAACACTAAAAACGCTTGCAAGTTTCTGGAGAACTCAGATCATGACTCAAAACTACACAAAGAGGTCCAAAGATTGTCAAGAAATATGTTAATTGAGCTCTATTAAATGAGCTCTGCCTGAACAATTCCTGCCGTGCTGACCCGAACTGGCCTAACCTAGTTTAGGCCAACTTTGTCCTTTCCTCTCATATCGATATACTATATAAAGGAAAACATATGCAAGTGAAAATGAAACAGCGGATGGTTTATGAGAATGCTTCATTTTGAAATGTCACTCACAAACCTTTGAGGTTTAAAATTTGGAAAATATTTCATCCATTCATTAGTAATATAAAGAGGGATTTACATACGTACCATATAATTCTGAACTCTAACAGCTAAACATTTATATTTTTATTAACACCCTAATATTTAAATCGTATAAAAAATACTAGTAACTTTAGCTTACTATCAAAAAGAAAACTTGTGGGTTTCTCAACCCTCTTATCGACTTGTCATACTTGACCATCTCTCACAATTATTAATTTGCCTGTGAAAAGTCCATAGATTGGATGCCAAGCTTCCATTTCTTAGTCTTTGGGCGTCCATGATAGACTACTGGCTAAGAACTAGCTATCTTCAAAATTGCACTAGGCTTAATTTTGCTTCTGACATGCATGAACATTTCTTCCAAGTAGTTTTCTTGTATTATGTAACTATTATAAATTGTAATATGATTTTGAATCTTCAAAGATTAATTCTTTCAATATTATGGCTGTTCTTTTGGTCTAAATTGATTTAGTAGGTGTTGTTGTTTTTACTTTCCTTTATTTATTTTTTTCTTCTCTTGCTCTCATTTATTTTGCTAACTTACCCAGATACTGAAGGACATTGAGCAAGACCTTTCAAGATTTAAATGCGGTTTTGCTCATTTATTCTGTAAGTGAGATTGGTTGTATTTTGTCTTATTGTTGGATATAGTCATCACGAGCATATGGTAAATGATATTGTAAAATACAGTGCAACATACAAGTGCTTCTTTGACGATAAATGAGAATTATGACTCAGATGTACAGGCTGACACTGAAACCTTCCTTAGCCGTATAGTTCCAGAGGTGATTTAATTTCTTTCTATGTATTTTGCAATATCAATTTTTTTACATGTTTCATGGAAATATGTCCATTTGATAAGCGTGACTTAAAGTTCTCATATGTTCACAGGGGCGAACTGCACCGTGGAAGCACACGTTGGAAGGTTAGAATTTGACTTCATCTTATTAATGTACCTTCTTCCAACATTCATCATTATTATTCTAAGGACTGAACATACTTCTGTGGCATTCGATCATTCATACTAGAATCAGAATATTTCATGAAATAGATGTAGATTGGAAAATAAACCTAGGAATGCCTAAATTGTAGTCTGCGTTAAGTTTTTTTTTTATGCCCATTGATATATTGTAATGGAGCATCCACGAAGGTCTCTTTATGCAGGTAGTTAGGATGTGATAATTACAACAGTGTCAAGTTGCAAATGTGATAACAAAAAATTACTGGGAAGAAAGTGCTTCATTCCGGTTTTCATAATTTGCTTTGAAGCATAAATTAGTTAAATGGCACCCGAGCCTATTTGTCAGCCAGAGGACCTGAAGTTCTCTTTTCTAAAAATAGTACTGGTATTAAAATTTTCGGGAGCCCCATGGAAAAATAAAATTATGACACACTAAGTCTAATATTAACAAAGTAGCTTGATACTACATGCTAAAAATTTCTTATTTGAATCAAATAAAATTCAAGAGAGTTTTGTAGTGTTTCATTACAGAAATAGTTATAAAAAATTGAAACAAATGGTAATTATAATGTCTTTATATTAAGATTCTTTTGAATATATATTTTCAAAATACACATTGTTTGATATTGGTGTTAACCCATAACTCAATAGTGGAAGGAAGTTTTATTATGCAAAAATTAAATGGGATTACAATAAATAGGAAAAACATGACACAAACACAAATACCTCGGTAGGGTGAGGTGAGAAGGTGGAAGTTGCTAGGGAAGTAGGGGTTGGAGGGCGTTTCGGGGGCGGGACAGCGGGCTGAGCAGCGGTAAGGGGTCTTGAGAAGGGTGGTGGCAAGCTGGGGGTGTTGCTGAAGATGGAGGCAAC
>JXCR01140946.1:588582-617416 GCA_002079205.1 Phalaenopsis hybrid cultivar
TATATATATATATATATATATATATATATATATATATATATATATAATAATAGTAGATAATTAAGGGCCTATCTCTTGTGCGACAACTGTAACCCAGAGGAAATAGCCGGCTGGTCTTCATTCCCCCCTGCTGAACTGATTCAACCTCCCTTGCTGGTTCAACCTGGGTTGAGCCCTACCTCTGTCTCTCGAGATTGGTTGAGTTTTGACATCATTCATAGAAGTTTTTGGTTCCTCGTAGCATGCACTCAAATTTGTTATGTTGAAAGTACCAAAAATATTAGTCTCCTGGTAGGTCGATCTTGTAGGCACAGTCGTTCAAGTTCTTGAGAATCCTAAAAGGTCCTTCAGCTATGGGCTTGAGGTTCATGAAGAATCTCATGGAAACCTTTCTTTCTTCAACCTTTTATTTTGCATGTGTCTGATACTTGCAGTTCTGCTTGTTGATCACCTTTTCCACCTCTTTGTGTAACTCATGAATCCCTTGCGCCCTCTCCTCAACCTCTTCACTAATCTCTGATATTGGAAGTTGTACGGATGCCTTAGTTAAGCCAAATCACAATAGAAATAGAAATATTATTGCTGAATTGAAATAGGGTTACAATGATGCCTCTTTAAATATGAAATAAATGATAATAAACATAAAACAACACACGCGAACACCACTAAAGGGTATCCCAAGGGTGGTGGAGGTCGGCTAGGTGGATCGGGATGACTAGCGGAAAAGAGTTTTAGGATCGGGATGCCGTAGTTAACCCAAAACACCACTCCAAGGGCTATCCTGAGAGAAATATGAAATTTGGAATTAATCAAAAGTCAACCCTAAGCAAGCAAAACACAATATATAATAGCTAATAGATCAAATAGGAAGGAATTAGAATATGAAGAAAATTGAATTAGAAAGGAAATAGAAAAAGGCAAGCGATCAAATAGGGAAAAAATGACCGCGGTACTGTAGCAGCTACAATACCGAGATCCGTTAAGCTCTCGCGTCAATCTCACGTAGTTGGGGCAGTTTCGACTTCATTCGTCGAAACTTCTGGTTCTTTGTAGTACATGATAAAGTTTGCCACATTGGTGGTAATAGACTTATTGCAATCCCTCGGGAGGTCGATCATGTAGGTGTTATCATTACACAACACATCTTGATAGAATAAATATGCATTCTCTCTTGGCATAATATAAGCTGGAGCTGCATATATATGTAGGCTCCCGTAATGTAACTTTTTGAGTCCTTAAGTCTGAAACTTTCTTCTTCAATTTCTCGTGCTCAGCTGAATGTAGATGATAAACCAATATTTGAGGAGAAATTAATTTGAGGTGAAATCTGTGGTAAGCTGCATTACTCTCACTAACAACCACTCAGGAGAGTCTTCTTCTCCACTGATAGGGCTTGGATCCCATTGAAGAATTTTTTTTCCCATCAAGCTCCTAAGAAAGCTTCAAGGCCAGGTTTCATTTCTCTTGTATGGACATCTGATAATGGGCACCATGCTGAATTGACTCTAACATCTGAATAACTTAACGAAACCTTTTTGATATGGCACAAAATGACCCCATTTCTGACGTGTCGGACCTCTATCAGTAGGGGCAACTTAGGAATGAGTCTATGCATCAATAGATTTCTCTTACCTTGGGTTGCCATGCCTCTGGTGTCAGCTCCTCGAACTTAAGACTGCCTTGAACACTTATCGTGAAGTTGGTTGGAATCTCTCCCACGGGCTCATCTAAAAATTTGTGTAACTTTTCATCCTCAACTGGAAGTTGATCCTCCTTTGTGTCATCGTCGTCTTCAGTATTTATTGTGTTATTACCGTATTTTTTTAGAATGACTTGCTCAATGAAACAAATCACCCTCGTGGTTGTGCAACCTGATTTAACATGCAGAAGTCCGTGGCACTTGGAACACTTTCTGGTTAGGAGTGATTTAGGGATGCAGATTGGTTTGACTTATTCTCCACTCTAACTCAGCGTTTTCTCTAACGGGGCCAGCTTGGATATTCTCCTGGGTGTAATCTGGCTGCAAGACCCTGAGGTTGAGTGCTGTCAGTAAGACTTGGTGATCATTCGGTGATGTGGTTTCTCAACTTCTGAAGCTAGAGTCTGAATCTTCTGCCTTTATTAAGCTGATAGGAACATGCGCTAGAGCTCACGCTTCATCTTCAGATTCTCCCGTTCTTCATATGCCGACTCTTCTCTTGACCTCTTCTGATACTGGACTCCAAAGCGTCGTGGCGGGGTCTTCTGCTTCACTAACCTTTTCCATATATAAGGGATTCTGACTCTCGTCTCTCGCTCCCCTTCGATTCACCAGATTCCGGTAGAGGTAATCTCCCCTTGGGTTTCATCCTCTATGTCTGTAAGCTTCTGCTGAAGTTGGCATATCTCTCGAGTTATCTCTTCACAAGTAGGCTCGAGCATGTATCTTCTTAGTGATATGGTTAGGATTTAGGGTTCAGAGGTGAAAGAAGGAGCATAAAAATAATTGAAGTTGAATAAAAATTAATTTTAGGTTGTTGATTTTGAAAGTCAGCTATGGAAAATTAGGGTTATGTTTTTGGCTATGGTTTGGTGGGTGGCAGGAATCAAAATTTTTGGTGGAGGTGACTTGGGTAGGGGCGGATGCTAGGAAACCCTAGGGTAGAACTAAGGTTAGGTTAGATATGATATCAGAGTTAACACAAACAATAATAGAAATATAAATCTTTTTGCTGAATTCAAATAGGGTTACAACGATGACTCTTCAAACAATAAATAATTGATAACAAATATGAAACTACAGACGCAAATACCACTAAAGTGTATCCCAAGGGTAGTGAATGTCGGCTAGGTGGATCGAAATTACTAGCGGGGGTGGCAGCTGCCAATAAATGTTGTTGGTAGCAAGGGGAAGGTGTATAAAAGCAGGGATAAGTAGGAGGCTATCCTGGGTGATGATAGCAAGGAGTTGGGGTGGATTGCGGCTGGACAGCTGGAAAGAGGTGTTCCTTGGTTGTCCTGGGTGGCAGCGGTCCGGAGGGAGGTGCAGTTTGGGTGGCAACAACACAGGAAGAGAGGGGAAGGTGGCTGACAGACTGAGGACTGTATAAAATAGTAAACTGAGTGCCATTGTGGGCGGCTTAAGCGAGGTATGGTGGCAGGGAGAGGTGTGGGAGGATGTGGAAGGGAATAGGAGGAAGATTTATCGCCACCTCAACAGAGATACAACTCGAGCATCACTCAATCCCTCAGATACAACCCTTGAAAGAGACAAAAGATGCTGACGATTGTTCTAACAGAAATAAAAAATCTGAAATTAATCAAAAGCTAGCCCTTAGTACACAAAACCACACATATATAATAGCTAATAGATAAAATAGAAATGAATTAGAATATGAATGAAATAGAATTAGGAAGGGAATGGAAAAAAGGCAAGGGATCAAATAGGAAAAAAGAGGACCGCAGTACTATAGCAGCTACAGTACCGTGTCCCATTAAGCTCACGCGTTAGGTACCATGTCAAGTGGAGTGAGTGGGTTGCGGCCATACACGATCTCAAATAGGTGTATCCCATGGTCTAACTCACAGACCTGTTATAAGCAAATTCGGCTTATGCTAGGATTAGATCCTACTGCTTAATATTCTTCTCCACAAAGAATCTCAGAAGGTTACCTAGACTCCCATTCACCACGTTTGTCTGACTGTCTATTTGTAGATGAGCTGCTGAGCTGAATTAAAACTAGTGTTAAGTTTCCCCTATAGGGTCCTCCAGAAGTGGCTCATAAACTTTATATCTCTATTAGAAGTAATGTTCTTGAGTATTTTGTGTAGTCTCATGAGCTTCCTAAAGTACAAGTCAGCTACATGTGATGCATCCAGTGTCCGATGGCAGAGTACGAATTGTGCCATCTTCAATATTCTGTCCACCACCACCATCACAAAATCTTTGTTCCAATGTGTTCTCGGAAGACCCATTACAAGATCCATGGTAACATCCATCTACCGGGTCCTTGATACTGATAATGGAGTGTATAGTCCTGCATTTTGCTCCCTCTGGTTTGGCCACATGTCAAATTCTGCATTGCCTGATGTGCCGCATGACACATCAATATTACGTGATATTACCAGTGTTTTACTCTACCTTTATCCTGCTTTTTTATTAATTTATCATAAATTTTCGCTTGAGAAAATTTTTTGTTGATGTTCTGCAGGTTACATGTATAAGATACGGGTATTTTGGAATGAGAAAAATTAACTTAAAAGTGGCCTAAAGAGCCGTGTCCATGCCACCATCCGGCGTGACCATGCCTGATATTCAGATAATTGACGTGACCACGCCGAGATCAAGCATGACCGCGTTTCCCGATTTAGAAGGCTGGCGTGACCACGCCAACGGAGCGGGAAATCATTTTTGGAAGGATATTTCATACCAAATTCATGAATTGAGCTATAAAAATTTTATTGTAAATGAAATCCAAAAGGTTAACCGACATCATAAGGCCATGAAAGCACAGAGAAACACTACGATAAAAACTTCTCGGACTACCACAATAATACCACTAACTCTATATCATAAAGCCACGGAAAAGAGTTTTACCATGAATTGTCGAGAAAACCATAGATAAGAAAACTATGCAGATCTTCATTGCAAGACACAAAGAAATGTTAAACTTACAAGAAAAGCTTATCTTCTGCATAAGAGTAGAATCTCTCCCTCTCATACAAAGCTCTTTCAAGAAATCACAAGATAAAAGATGTGGAAACTTAGCCCCTAAAGGTTTCAATCCAAGGAGAGGAAGAAAACCTAAGGGAAGAGCTCTCTCAAAATGTCTCATTTTTTGAGCACCAGCCGTCCCGGATCTCCATTCCTATTCAAAAGAGTTTATATAGCTTTATTCATGAATTTTGTAAGAAAATTTCTTTCTAAATTGATTTCTTGCTCCATTGGCGTGGTCACGTCGAAAAATGGTGTAGTCACACCAGCCTTCTAAATCAGGTGGCGTGGTCATGCCCGATCCCAACTTGTTCATGCCACTTTTCTAAATTTCAGGCGCGGTCAAGCTGGATGGTGGCATGGTCACACTGCTGGTGTCGATAATTTAGCGTGGTTGCACTGCTTTTAGGCGTGGTGATACTACTTTAGGCCGCTTTTAAGTTAGTTTTTCTCATTTCAAAATGCCTGTATCTCACACCTGTGACCTACAAAACATAAACAAAAACCTTTTTCAAGTGTAAATCTGTTATAAATTATTAAAAATAACAAGTAAAATGCAGAGTAAAACGCAGTTGAAACCACATAATATTGACGTATATCAATGCTTTCAAACTTCTCCCATTACTTGCTGTTAATTAACCTCATAGCTCAGTTGGAGCCCCATGAGAATAATAGACACTCCAGTAGATTTTTAAACTATTAGCTTGTTTATGAAAGTCAAGTAAAATTGTTTAAATGTCATTTCAGGATCAATTATTCTTAATAATTAATAACCTGGTCTTTTCCTTAATTCCATTCATTCTTCCCTTAGAAAATCCTAAAGATTCTTAAATTGGTAATGTTTAAAATATTTCAACTAACCTCGAATATTTTTTAAGTAATCTCAGTGGACTAACCAACTTAATACTACATTAACTTTTTCCTTGAAGATAACCTTAAAGGAGCTTCATTAAAGAATAATGAAAAAGCTTATTCACTTAAGCTCTACTAGACACTCTTCTGTTTCCTTTTTTTTCTTTAATTTTGTTGTGTCAACCTCAAACTTCTTTCTAAGGGTTTTTAGTTTTTGACTTAATCTTTTTCTTCATTCTCTTTTTCTCCTTTTCTTTTCTTTTTCTTTCTATTTCTTCTGAAAATTACTATATCTAGTTGACAATATTTTTTCTTATTTTATTTTAAATGTGAAGGAAGTTAATGTTCCTTAAACAATAAACCTCACAAAATGATTACTTAATGTCACATCTTTCTGTTATCCTTTCAATTAAAAAAAAATTAATACAATATTAAATTGGTTAAAATAAACTAAAAAATACTTATAAACATCTTTGATTTGTTAATATTTTAATTACACCTTTTTAATAATATTGAGATTTTCTTAAGTGCAATTGGAAGTTTTGAATTCTAAAACCTCATTATGAAATTATTAAGGTTAATCTTTCCTAAGTGACATTTATCCTTTTTTTAAAAGAACTTTGAGAAACAGTTTGAATTTATTAGAATTCCTAGTAGGAGTTACCTTATTGTCATTTAATCATTTATTGAGTTATGTGAACTTCTTTCAGGTTTGTAAAAATATACAATTTCCCCTAAACTTGTTTTTTTCCAAAACATGAGTGACACGAAGTCATGTAAACTAAATAAAAGCAGGTAAGTGCAAGAAAAAGAAAATGCAATAGTTACATCAATCTTAGAAAATACAGTACAAGAACTCAACAGATATTATCATCCAAAAAAAGAGGTCAGAAAGTGTTGCAGACTAAAAATCTCACTAACATATCTAGCTCAAAAATGTACAATTTAACAAGTCAAAGGCAATCAACAGGGACAACAACACACAAAATAGAACTAATATTCACACTAGTAGTCAGATAACAATGCAGTTGTCCCTCTATAAAAACTAGTTAAGTAAGATCAACATAGACAACAACACACGAATACATGATACAACACTCAATAATAAAAAAGTCGTCCAAACCACTGACACAACCACCTGGGCTATACTCCACCCACAAGAAGGGTGCAAGCACACAAAAATGCCAAAGTCACTTAATCACTTTCGGTCTCCTCTATTTCGTCGTCCTCTGGAACATAAAGATCGAAGGGTGGCACATTTGGAAATGTCACAAATGAGAGCGACTCTACTCCTTCTGAATGCAATGATGCAGGTATCTGTGCTGCCGCTGGTCCTGGCCTGCATAATACTGAGTCTGAATGCTGTCGTCGTATATCTCCAAAGACATATCCTCCAAATGCCTCATTATCTTGGAGTTTGAACGGTATGATCGTGATGCCTTGCGACATCTTGAGGAGCTTTGTCCCCTCTAACGAAATGAACCCCATGCAGAGCTAGCAGAAGAAATGGTGGTCATGATGATTCTTCAACAACTCTCTCGATAACATTGGACCGAAACCACATGGGTCTCCTATACCTATAGTGGTCTAGCCACTGGCAATATGCATGATGGGCTGGGAGAGCACGATCCCTTCATCTATCACTACAGGAGAAGCTGGAGTTAGCGTTCGATATTTTCGTCAGATTTTACCTTACACAAATATTAGCGTCAGATTTGCGGTTGGTAGCGGCGAATAATACTTTTCAATATTTGTGTCGGATTTTGCATTCAATTTGCGTCTAAACATTTGATGGAAAAAATATTATGAAAACGATGAAAAGTGTGTATAGAATTGCGACCAGATTAGCATTGAATTTGCGTCTAAGCGACACAAATGACCTAATTTGGCGCAAAGTGTGTCTGTTAGCGTTGAACTAATATGACCCAAATTCGACAAAAATTCGACGCAAATGACCTACTTTACTCAACCCGTACACCTAAATTTCATTTCTTGTCTTCGCGCTCTTCTCTTATGCCCGAAACCCTTGCTCTCCCCTTTTCGTCTCCCTCACGGTTTTACTCAAAACCATCGTCTTCCCAAACGAGCCATCGCGATATAACCGCCATTGGAGCTATTTGGGAAGGTATTGACGGTGGCATCTCACAGACACTACCAAAACTATTGTATTTCTCATCCTTCCACTTCGCTCCAATCAGAAAACATTGAGGAGGGTAATTCTATTTGTGCCAATCTATTTAATTTTATTTTTTGAGAAAGGAAATGGGCCTTTTGGCATAGGTAATGTGCTGTGCATGTACAAATTGAAGTTTGGGTGTTAGGTTTTGTACATATATAAGAATTTAGTGATATGTATGTTAGTTTTGGCTATGTTTTGTGGTATGTATAAATTGATGTTTTGGTATTAGCTATGTATATACGTAAGAGTTCAAGGGTATTACAGTTTAGGTGCTAGGTTTGTACATACATAAGATTTGAGTTATATACATATAAATAAATATATAANGTTTTGGTGTTAGCTATGTATTTATATGGATAAGAGTTGAATGGTATGCATATAAATATTGAACTTTAGGTGTTATGTTTGTATGTACATAAGAATTGAGTGAAATGTATGAATTAAATGCATAGGTAATGCGGTATGTCTATATATAAATTGAATTTTGTGGGTTAGGTATTTATTTACTTATTAGTGGAATTCATGTTGGTTGAAGTCAAGGAATATATGCATCGAGTCTTTTTTGAAATGATGGTGATATAGAAGGAATCCTTTTTCATCACCATGGTAAAGAAAATTTGTTAAGAATATTCTCCTCAAAATTACATATTCTAATGCTTCTTGGAACAGATCAATCATAATCGTTATGTAGAAATTAAATAACACTGTAAAAGTGTATCTGTTATCTTCTCAGCATTCCCACTAAAAGATTAGCTTTTGCAACATGTACATAATTTTGTAAGAATTTAAATAAATCGCAAGAGTAGATGAAGCTGTAGCTACTGAACCCTCAAACCATGACTTAGTGAGTCTCAAAAGATCTTAGTGGATGATTTTATAGAACAAAATATAGCAAGTTCAATTTATCCTTCAAAATATCCAAGAGATTCCAAAGTATTTGGGGAATGACCCTAAATCACTTTAAAGATATTTTGAGATGTTTCGAGTTCATTTTGAACATATTATATTGTTCCATTAATTATCCCAAAGTTGAATCAAAATTATCCCATTACTCAGTGAATTTTGATATTACAACTATCCCAAGAAATGATGTTAGATAGTCGCTTAACATTTCATTTGACAATTATATGAATGGGTACCCCAAAGGGCAAGTCCAAAGTCATTAGAGATTTTAATGCTCAGAGTTAAAGTAGGGCCTAAAGTGTTTAAAAGTTTTTATTAATTAATCTTTTCTACTGCCAATTAAGACAATTCTTACATATCAAACCTTGTTCACTATTAGGCATTCTCAATTTCAATTTTCAAAGTAAATTTAAGATAATTAAATATTGAAATGAGATTTCAATTTTCATTAATATTAGACTTAGCATCCAATTAGCGGGCTTTAAATGAGTAAACTACTATCTTCATAGCTTCAAGCCCATTACTTTAGGATCATTCTTTTGAATTGACTACCAAGTCATGACAATTATCAAGTAAAATGACAGAAATTATATGCATCGGGTCTTGTTCGAAATGATGGTGATATGGAAGGAATCTTTTTTCATCACCATGGTAAAGAAAATTTGTTAAGAATATTATCCTCAAAATTACATATTCTAATGCTTCTTGGAGCAGATCGATCATAATCTTTATGGAATTCTAAGAAATAACACATATGAAGTGGAGATCCTTCAACCAATGGACTAGTGACACTTAGCTGTAGAAGGATCAACATCGATGACAATGGCCCCCAAGTGATCATTGTAATATACTCATTTTACACTACATAAAAATTATTGAACTTTTTGTAATATATTCATGGACTAGTGCGCTTAGCAAATGTAAAAATTGAACTTTTTGTTTGCTTTTTCTACCTATGACATACCTTTCCTGTTTTTCATTTTTCTTTTAGATATTTTTCTTTTAGATATAGTTACGATATGTTTCTTGTTTAGATTTTGCACATTCCTCCTTCATTTGTGTTGTTAGTCCTGTTGCAGATGGTCACAGGTGGTACCGGCGATCAGCCACCATAGCGACCGCATGTTCTTTGCAATATAGCGAATACTTACAAGAGTAGGAAGAATGGCATGCCTTCTTCCACACCTGTTGCTGCTTTCCCACTTGTTGTAGATGCCACACTTGAATTTTCTCCCGCACAGATTCGACTTCCTGCCTAACAGATAAATGTAAGTAAAAAATTGATTTTTTCACTTTTTTTTGACTCTTAATGTTTAAAATGATCATTAATAATTGACTTTTATTATGTAGGAGTACAAGCAGCTCCGAGAGAGGCAGTTGATCTCCTAGATCCTGAGCATTGACAACAGTAGTGCTAGCCAGTCTATCACCGTAGTCTAAGTTTGAACTATGGACGCAGGTGGCGGGGAAGAAGAAAGTCGAGATCTTTCGCGCTTCTGTGCATGACACGAGATTGTTCTTGACCTCATTTTTGGGTGAGGTTTTTATTTCTCTCCTTAAAGCCTAGGGTCTAGCCTTAGGTTTTACTTGTTTGACTCTTTTAGAGGACTAGAATCCAGACCCACACCATTTAGAAAATTTGAGCTACCTCGTTGCTTCCTCAAATCTCGCATGGGCGATCCCGAATCCTCAGCATTTTGCTAAGTTGGTTAGAACTAACATATGAGACTCGAGTTGAGTTCCTACATCATTAGGAGCATTCCCAGGAAAACCTCTTGCGACTCGAATTCTCACTAACGGTGCATTTTGCACACACATCGCACCACACACGATTTTGACATGAATTGACTTGCCCGTCACTATGATTTCGCGTGCGGGAAATTAGCACGAAAATCGATGCACGTTTTTTTAATTAGCAGGGCGCGGGCCATGACTCAACGCAAGTTCAACTCGAGTTCGACTCGGGTTGGATTCGGCTCGGTTATTTCAAATTTCAAAATTTAAATTTCAAATCAACTATTTAATTTCAAATTAATAAATTTAATTGAAGAATATCATTTGCCAAATAAAACTTCTTTGCGCATGGAAACTATTCAATTCCCTGCCGAATCACCTGTAACTGATATTTTGAAAGTTCAGTTATACAATTGGCGAGGTCCTTCAAACTGGTATTATTTGGCCCCCGCTCCGTCCCAACTTGACTCCTGCTACTTCACGCAGAAAGAAATTTAGCTTCACCGCTCGCCTTCTTCCTATTCGACCTCCCCTGCTCCCTTCTCCTCGCGCTCGCTCCTCCTCCGCTTGATCCCGCTCTCCCTCTCCCTCTGCTTCCGACAGCTCTCTCCCGCTCGCCTTCCTTCTCGCGCGCGACCGAGCTCCGGTCACTGCTTCCGCGCCCGACATATTCAACTCCTCAGCTTGATCACACTCTCCCTCTGTGATCCGTGCTTTTCTCTCACGCTCGCGCTCTTCCTTCCGCTCGCGCTCCTCCCACTCGACAGCTCCTCTCTCCCGCTCGCCTTCCTCCTCTTTCTCTCCCGAGCTCCCCTCTCGATCCCGCCTCCTTTCTCTCAGCATCGAAACCACCCGACTCCCTTTCTAGAAACCCTCGCTCGACTCTCTTCCCCGATTGAAACTCCTGCTCACCTCCCTCGGCTCTGCTCCCCATTCTCGACTGAAGCGCCCTCACACTTGCCTCCTCACACAGAAGCTTTTTTGGCATTCTCTACTGCAGTCCCAGGTTTGTGCTACTTATTGGTAAGCCTTATCCCAAATCTAATAATCAGCTGGTTGTTTAAGATATTCCTTCATACCGATTAAACTCACATCAACATTAGCCTTATACTAATTGCTTTGATTATTTTTATGAGCTTCCCTACCTTTGAATCTTGAACGTGGACTCTTTTTTTTTAGAAAGAAAAGAGGATGGATTAAAACGTGATTATCACAGTTAGAGAGTTTCTTGCTATGCGAGCTATTCACAGTTTTATATCATCATGAATGAGGAATTATTTTGTGTAAAAAGTTATACAAAATTGTTATTCATGATTATCTTATGCAAAGCTGAAAAAAACGTTAGCATAGAAAATTCTGGATGAATTTAAACACCAAATCTACCTACAATTTGCTGAAGTTGGAGTCTACCGCTGAGCTAGCATTCAGTCGTTGGATTCATTTTTTAATTGTTGAATGCACTCTTACCTCACAATTACATGCANTTTCTTGGAACAAATCAATCATAATCGTTATGTAGAAATTAAATAACATTGTAAAAACGTACCTGTAATCTTCTCGGCATTCCCGCTAAAAGATTAGCTTTTGCAACATGTACATAATTTTATAAGAATTTAAATAAATCGCAAGAGTAGATGAAGGTGTAGCTACTGAACCTTCAAACCACTACTTAGTGAGTCTCAAAAGATCTTAGTGGATGATTTTCTAGAACAAAATATAACAAGTTCAATTTGTCCTTCAAAATATCCAAGAGATTCCAAAGTGTTTGGGGAATGACCCTAAATCACATTAAAGATCTTTTGAAATGTTTCGAGTTCATTTTGAACATATTATATTGTTCCGTTAATTATCCCAAAGTTGAATTAAAATTACCCTATTACTCAGTGAACCTTGATATTACAACTATCCCAAGAAATGAAGTTAGTCGCTTAACATTTCATTTGACAATTATATGAATGGGTACCCCAAAGGGTAAGTCCAAAGTCATTAGAGATTTTAATGCTCAGAGTTAAAGTAGGGCCTAAAGTGTTTAAAATTTTTTATCAATTAATTATGTTCATCTTTTCTACTGCCAATTAAGACAATTCTTAGATATCAAACCTTGTTCACTATTAGGCACTCTCAATTTCAATTTTCAAAGTAAACTTAAGATAATTAAATATTGAAATGGGATTTCAATTCTCATTAATATTAGACTTAGCATCCAATTAGCGGGCTTTAAATGAGTAAACTACTATCTTCATAGCTTTAAGCCCATTACTTAGGATCATCCTTTTGAATTGACTACCAAGTCATGACAATTATCAAGTAAAACGACAGAAATTATATGCATTGGGCCTTGTTCGAAATGATGGTGATATAGAAGGAATCTTTTTTCATCACCATGGTAAAGAAAATTTGTTAAGAATATTCTCCTCAAAATTACATATTCTAATGCTTCTTGGAGCAGATCAATCATAATCGTTATGGAATTCTAAGAAATAACAAATATGAAGTAGAGATCCTTCAACCAATGGACTAGTGACACTTAGCTATAGAAGGATCAACATCGATGACAATGACCCCAAGTGATCGTTGTAATATACTCATTTGACACTACAAACAATTATTGAACTTTTTGTAATATATCATGGACTAGTGCGCTTAGCAAATGTAAAAATTGAACTTTTTGTTTGCTTTTTCTACCTATGACATACCTTTCCTGTTTTTCATTTTTCTTTTAGATGTAGTTACGATATGTTTCTTGTTTAGATTTGGCACATTCCTCCTTTTATTTGTGTTGTTAGTCCTGCTGCAGATGGCCACAGGTGGTACTGGCGATCAGCCACCTTAGCGACCGCATGTTCTTTGCAATATAGCGAATACTTACAAGAGCAGGAAGAATGGCATGCCTTCTTCCACACCTGTTGCTGCTTTCCCACCTGTTGTAGATGCCACACTTGAATTTTCTCCCGCACAGATTCGACTTCCTGCCTAACAGATAAAAAAAATTGATTTTTTCACGTTTTTTTTTGACTCGTAATGTTTAAAATGATAATTAATAATTGACTTTTATTATGTAGGAGTTCGAGCAGCTCCGAGAGAGGCAGTTGATCTCCTAGATCCTGAGCATTGACAGCAGTAATGCTAGCCAGTCTACCACTGCGTAGTCTAAGTTTGAGCTATGGACGCAGGTGGCGGGGAAGAAGAAAGTCGAGATCTCTCGTGCTTCTGCGCATGGCACGAGCTTGTTCTTGACCTCATTTTTGGGTGAGGTCTTTATTTCTCTTCTTAAAGCCTAGGGTCTAGCCTTAGGTTTTACTTGTTTGACTCTCTTAGAGAACTAGAATCCAGACCCACACCATTTAGAAAATTTGAGCTACCTCGTCACTCCCTCATGCCTCGCATGGGTGATCCCGAATCCTCGGCATTTTGCTGAGTTGGTTAGAACTAACATATGAGACTCGAGTTGAGTTCTTACATCATTAGGAGCAGCCCTAAGTAAACCTCTTGCGACTCGAATTCTCACTAACGTTGCATTTTGCGCACACATCGCACCACACATGATTTTGACATGAATTGACTTGCCCGTCACTATGATTTCACGTGCGAGCAATTAGCACAAAAATCGATGCGCATTTTTTTAATTAGCAGGGCGCGGGCCATGGCTCAACCCAAGTTCAACTCGAGTTTCACTCGTGTTGGGTTCGGCTCGGTTATTTCAAATTTCAAAATTTAAATTTCAAATCAACCATTTAATTTCACATTAATTAAATTTAATTGAAGAATATCATTTGCCAAATAAAACTTCTTTGCGCATGGAAACTATTCAATTCCCCGCCGAATCACCTGTAACGGATATTTTGAAAGTTCACTTATACAATTGGCGAGGTCTTTCAAATTCGTATTATTTGGCTCCCGCTCCTCCCCAGCTCTACTCCCGCTACTTCACGTAGAAAGAAATTTAGCTTCCCCGCTCGCCTTCTTCCTATTCGACCTCCCCTGCTCCCTTCTCCGCTCGCGCTCGCTCCTCCACTTGATCCCGCTCTCGCTCTCCCTCCCCTCTGCTTTCGACAGCTACTCTCTCCCGCTTGCCTTCCTTCTCGCGCGCGACCGAGCTTTGGTCGCTACTTCCTCGCCCGACATATTCAACTCCTTAGCTTGATCACGCTCTCCCTCTGTGATCTGTGCTTTTCTCTCCCGCTCGTGCTCCTCCCACTCGACAGCTCCTCTCTCCCGCTCGCCTTCCTCCTCTTCCTCTCCCGAGCTCCCCTCTCGATCCCGCCTCCTTTCTCTCAACACCGAAACCATCAGACTCCCTTTCTAGAAACCCTCGCTCGACTTTCTTCCCCGATTGAAACTCTTGCTCACCTTCCTCGGCTCTGCTCCCCATTCTCGACCGAAGCGCCCTCACACTTGCCTCCTCACACAGAAGCTTTTCCGGCATCCTTTACTGCAGTCCTAGGTTTGTGCTACTTATCGGTAAGCCTTATCCCAAATCTAATAATCAGCTGGTTGTTTAAGATATTCCTTCATACCGATTAAACTCACATCAACATTAGCCTTGTACTAATTGCTTTGATTATTTTTATGAGCTTCCCTACATTTGAATCTTGAACGTGGACTCTTTTTCTTAGAAAGAAAAGAGGATGGATTAAAATGTGATTATCACAGTTAGAGAGTTTCTTGCTATGTGAGCTATTCACAGTTTTATATCATCATGAATGAGGAATTGTTTTGTGTAAAAAGTTATATAAAATTGTTATTCATGATTATCTTATGCAAAGTTGAAAAGAACGTTAACATAGAAAATTCTGGATGAATTTAAACACCAAATCTACCTATAGTTTGCAGAAGTTGGAGTCTACGGCTGAGCTAGCATTCAGTCGTTGGATTCATTTTTTAATTGTTGAATGCACTCTTACCTCACAATTACATGCATAAAATTTCTTTGAAAAGATTGAACATTTAATTGAGCACCTGCTTCAAGTTGTATCTAATTGTTAAGGGTTATAATTAGTTTATGCTTATTTGGGAAGCATCAATTAATTTTCTTTCTTTTGCTTTATGACTCAGATATTTTGAGAAACAATGCAGCTAGCTTTACATNCCTTCCCCGATTGAAACTCCTGCTCACCTCCCTCGGCTCTGCTCCCCATTCTCGACCGAAGCGCCCTCCACTTGCCTCCTCACGCAAAAGCTTTTCCGACATCCTCTACTGCAGTCCCAGGTTTGTGCTACTTATTGGCAAGCCTTATCCCAAATCTAATAATCAGCTGGTTGTTTAAGCTATTCCTTCATACCGATTAAACTCACATCAACATTAGCCTTATACTAATTGCTTTGATTATTTTTATGAGCTTCCGTACCTTTGAATCTTGAACGTGGACTCTTTTTTTTCCGAAAGAAAAGAGGATGGATTAAAACGTGATTATCACAGTTAGAGAGTTTCTTGCTATGCGAGCTATTCATAGTTTTATATGATCATGAATGAGGAATTATTTTGCGTAAAAAGTTATATAAAATTGTTATTCATGATTATCTTATGCAAAACTGAAAAAAACGTTAACATAGAAAATTCTTGATGAATTTAAACACCAAATCTACCTACAATTTGCTGAAGTTGGAGTCTATGGCTAAGCTAGCATTCAGTCGTCAGTCGTCGGATTCATTTTTTAATTGTTGAATGCACTCTTACCTCACAATTACATGTATAAAATTGCTTTGAAAGGATTGAACATTTAATTGAGCACCTTCTTCAAGTTGTATCCAATTGTTAAGGGTTATAATTAGTTTATGCTTATTTGGGAGCATCAATTAATTTTCTTTCTTTTGCTTTATGACTCAGATATTTTGAGAAACAATGCAGCTAGCTTTACATNGCTTTGAAAGGGTTGAACATTTAATTGAGCACCTGCTTCAAGTTGTATCCAATCGTTAAGGGTTATAATTAGTTTATGCTTATTTGGGAAGCATCAATTAATTTGCTTTCTCTTGCTTTATGACTCAGATATTTTGAGAAACAATGCAGCTAGCTTTACATTGCTTTATGTTTTTTGGAATTGGAAGTTGTTGCCAACTTTGCATTGTTTTGCAATTTAGACTTGAGGAAAGTTTACATGCACGCCACACAATTCTTATATTTTTTGCATGTCCAAAACTTAAACCTTACATCTATACCACCCAAATCCTTAATTTTACAAAAGAAGTACCTCTGTTTCTTAACTTGAAGGACATCTTTTCATGCTTAGAATTTATTCACTTCGTTGGGGACTGTCATACTTGCGGTTTGGAGCCTTTAAAAACACGGGTGGCGGGGGGTCGCCCATGCTCGATGCTGTTATTTGTTCCGAGGATGTTTTATAATTTCTGCTTGGGACATTTAAATGACTGTTGGGAGTAGTAAGCTGTTGTCTTGCCTTAAAAGTGTTGTCTAGTCCTGCAGATGGCTGCTTGGAGCTAATTAAGTGTTGTTTATAGCTAATTAAGTGCTGTCTGGTGCTGTAGTTAGCTGTTTGGAGCTCATTAGGCGTTGTCTGGTGTTGTAGTTGGCTGTTTGGACTTGTAAGCTGCTGCTTGGATTTATTGAGAACCATTGAGAGTTTTGTAGTTGCTGCCCGGAGCTGTAGGAGGTCGTATGATCACCGTGTAAGCTTGCTAGTTGCTGCCCGGAACCGTAGGAGATCGTAGGATCACCGTGTGAGCTTGCTAGTTGATATCCGGAGCCGTGGGAGGTCGTAGGATCACCGTGTGAGCTTGCTAGTTTCCGCCCGGAGTTGTAGGAAGCCTTAGGATCACCGTTGGAAGTTCCTAGCTGCTGTCCGGAGTTGTAGGAAGCCTCAGGATCACCTGTTTGGAGTTTTTAGCTGCTGTCACGATTCGTTTTGCTATTTTTTACACTAGAATTATTGTTTTCTCATTTTTTTCTGCAAATTTATTTAAATTCCCTGTAAATTATATTATATGAGCAAACCACGCAGTAAGGACAACAACAGCATATACGCTAGGTACCAATGTACATTTTATTTATGGTCATTTTATCACCGTAATTTACTCTTGCTTTAATGTATCATGCATGCCTAGTTGCGATTTCATTTTCAAAACAAAACAATTTTTTCAAAAATTCAACAACATTTTCAAAACAAAATAGTTTTTTTTAAATTTCAACAACATTTTCAAAACAAAAAAAAATAAAAAAACAAAACAAAAATATAACACGTACTTTTGAATTTACGGGAGTCCTTCGGATGAGGTAACACACGATTGTTAACGAGATCTCCCTAGTTTAAATAAGTTTAACAACTCGTTTAAACTAATTAAATTCAAAAGAAAATAGTGGTACCGGAACGAGGGAACCGTGGGATCCTAACCGGGGTCGCTCTAATCAACTTTAACTCCTCATAATGCTTGAATGACAACAAAACCAAAACTTTATAACACACCTGGTAAAACCTTTTGAACCTCAGATTTTAAGACTTACTTCGACGAGGAACTTGAAGTGTACGCTGTGGGCAACACGAAGAGGACTTGTAGAAGGACATCTTCAAGATAGTAAAACATGTCTACACCAACTAAACCATCATAGTCTAAATAACAACCTATAGGACTTCGAGGTAGCTCGCTCAATACAACGTAAATCCTCACACTCTCTTTAGGCTCCTGTACAACCATGTTGTGCCGCGTAAGTTGTCGTTTGGCACGACGTAAACTCTTCTATCTCTGCGGGTTATTTGCATAATCAATTATTATGCAAGTGTACGTCCCTAATAATAAAATTGGCAGGATTGAACATTTGAATAACATAGTCTCCGAAACTCAGCCACACATTAGGATAGTTTGGGAAGACACTGAGGTTCCCCCTCAGGATCTGTGACACCCCTTACCTTTTCCTTTCTTTAGACTCCTGAAAATAATGGTTTCTATTTGAGCCACTCCCACTTGTTTTTCCATGTCCTACAGTAAAGACCTAAACCTTGAAATCTTAAAGACTAGTACCTCTGATCATTATCGAGAGTTTTCTCAAGTGACCCCAGTCATTTGAGATATAATTAACTATAGGGGCTTGCTTCTATAGGGAACTTGAAACCCAAGTAAAATAAACCCTCTTTAATCTCTGTATTAGATAAGGAACTTGTAGGTCACATATAAAAAGTTTACAGACCAAACGGATGTCACAAATCTTTTAGTTTGCATGATTGAGTCTCTTACCGGGATATACACTCATCTTTCAAAAATGTGTAGTATTCACGGTATCGGGCATGAATATGCAAACTAATGGACGAATGGGACCCATTTGGTCTCATTTTTCGAAATTTAAAACACGCTACTTTCAAAATCAAAATATATGCCTTTTATATTTAAATAAAATTTTAAAAAATTATTTTCAAATCAAAAAATTGACCGACACCTGTCACACCCAAATACTGCAGAGCTTACCTGGCAGGTCGATGTTATGAATAAGGTGGTTCGTCATATGCGTGAATGCCAAAAAAGAATTGATTGGAGTATTGTACGCCTGACGAAGATTATGGAAGATCGCTGACGCAAGAGAACGGTGACTGTAGTCGAGGAGGAGGATGAGGAGTTTTAATGTTATTTTTATTTCTGAAATGTTTGAACTTATATTGAGGATATAGATGTAAATTTTTGATAATTTAGATTTGTGATAGTATCTACCTTTTCATTAATGAGACTTGAGCTTTGATCTGTGATATGACTGGATCAAATGTTGTGTGCAGGTTGTAGAAATGTAATTGATGTATTGAATTTTTTTTTCTATTTTTAAGTTTTGCTTCATATTTACGTCCGTTTTGCGTCGAAAAATCTGACATATTTTCATTGATATTATTTGCCACAAACTTGATAATAATCCTACGATATTCTTTATCATCTGATATTTTTTGATGCGAAATTCATTGCGGCGACGCAAAAAAGTGCTAATTATTTGCGCTGAAATATTTTGATGCAAAATTGACATAATTAATATTACCGACCATTGAATTACCCACGAAAAAAATTCGACGCAAATTTGACGATAATCCTCGAATGTCGTCAGATTAACTTTTGATTTGCGTCCGATTTGACCGACGCAAATTTGCTTAATTCTTGTAGTGTATGGACCTATCCGTCTGGATACAGAAATTTTGAACCACCCAATTCCTAGTAAAATCACTTAGACTAGTGGTGGGAAGATGACGGACTACAATTAAATAGTGTTAGAAAGGTAAGATGAGATTTAAATAAGTTAAGGAAAAATTCACAAGATTCTCTCCCTCATCCCAAATACGGACCTTCCACTGACCGGTGCTGTTAGTTAGGAAGGCAATAATCTCCTAACAGTCAAGAGCAAGAAAGCGTTCAAAATTGCACTTGGGTAAATGAGAGAGACTAAAGAGGTTGTTTATTGTGGATGGGTCAAAAGGAACAAGTTTCCCTCGCACGAAAGCCTGCTTGTCCACAGATTCTTTTGCATTTGCGTAGAACTCGCGGATCAGGGAGACAATTGCGGGGTCGACAAGGTAACAAAAACTCCACCCACGTGTCTCAATTTCTGCAACAATCATCTCCTTGGGCATTTGAAATACTTGTTCTGGAATCAATTTTTTCGGCACCAGAACGTATTTATACTTCTGTGAGGCAACATAACTTATGAATCTGGTCCCCTTTCCCTTAGTTTTCAGAGCCATGATTTAAAGAAAATGTCGGCTCAAACTAGCTGGACGAAGAAAATTGAAGTGTGCCTCACATGAGATAAAGAATTTTTGGCAAAAAGTGAAATGTGATCGGACAATGTGCAAGATTTACGAAGAGGTTGGAGAAAAATTGGATTTTCAAAGGAAGACTCACTAAATTCTAAAGTTCCTTGTTGGATCTACTCGACTTTGGTTGGATTTGGCAAGGGTTCCTGGGTGCTAGGGAGGTTGCCATGAGGGTGTTCAACTGAAGGATGCGGAGGAAATGAAGTGAAAAAGGTCAGTTAGGAAGCTTAAATGCTTGACAGCATGGTCACGCCGCACTTTCCCGTGACTATGCTGGATCACTTGACTTGAAATTTCCTCTCGCTTTAAGCCTTTTATTGGTCCAAAAATATTTAATTTTTTTTTTCTCCTCAAAGTAATTTTTTCAAGTTTATTTCGGTGATCTATTGGCATAAATTTGAATGCTATTTGGTGAAGAGAAGGGTTTGGTTGATCCTGTCAACGACTTCTTCATTTGATTCATGATTTTTTTTGCTACAAAACTTTTTAAACTTAATTTCTAATGATGGTACATAAATCTGAAACTATTTTGTGTTATTAAAAGAATTATCTTATATTATTCTTAGGCTCTTATGTTATTTGACTTATACAACAACAACAAAAACTTAATCTCACTATGTGGGGTCGGCAACATGAATCCTTTTTCTCCATTGCGTCCTATTTAGTGTCATATTTTCTTTTAGTTCTAATAAATTAACATCTTTTTTTATATAATAAGCCCAAGTCTTCCGAGGTCTACCTCTCCCTTTCTTAACACAAGTCAAATATAGAACATCTACTCTCCTAGTCAGATCATCAGATGGTCGACGCTTAATCTGACCAAACCATCTAAGACAGATTTTTTCTTATTATGTCCGTCACAAGACCTACATCAACCCGATCACGGATATATTCATTTCGCATTTTGTCTCTAAGTGAAAGCCACTCATCCACCTAATCATTCTCATCTCGGCAACACTTAACTTAGTATTGTGCTTCTCTTTTAAAGGCCAACATTTAGCGCCATAAAGCATTGCAGGTCTCACCACCGTCCTATAAAATTTTCCTTTCAGTCTAAGCGGTACTTTTCTATCACAAAATGGCCTGAAGCATTCCTCCACTTCAAGCAACCAATTTGAATTCTACTATTAACATCCCCATCTATATTACCATCACTTTGAACAACAGACCCGAGATATCTAAATCGTTCACACCTTCTAACAACAGACTCGAGTTATTTGACTTATCTCATATAAAAAACATGTTATAGTAAGTTGTTTAAAAAGTTCATTTCAGTTTGAATTGCATTTTCATATCTTTTAAAATTATAATCATACATTGTGTATCTTTTAAATTTATGTTCATACATTTTGTAACTAGAAACTTGAGTTCCTTTGATTTTTTGTGATTTGAAATGTAAAATTATCACTATTGTTATAACTTGCTTAAAATTAATATGATTTAAGGATTTGAAAATCATCATTGTGAGCTTATAAAATTTTGAACTTAATTTGTGTTTTGGATGTAGCTTATTTGGAATTGTTGTGAAATCACTTTTATTTTTTAATTTTTCATGACGTAGATTTTGGAAAACTTTATATTGTCAGAAGTTATACATTTTTTTTTTGGGACATTTGGCTTTATGTTAATTTTATTATTAGTTTTGTAACACAGCGGGGTTATTAATAGTACGTATACATTACAACTTATTGTATCTTTTAGTGGTTTTCTTGCTCTGGAGTTTGGTTCTGTGGACATAGGCCCAGGGGTTGGTTTGAGTTGAACCATGTAAAAAATTATACTTTTTTTTTTTGTATTTTATATTTTTGCACCGTGCTTGTTCTCATTTAATACTACTTAATTTTTGCTTGAAAATCATTTAGTATTGCAATCTTGAGTTTAATTTAAATTTTAATCAAAATAAATTTTTATTTAATATTTTTTTAAAGTCATTTTAAATTTTTTTTTAAAATCACTCAATTTATTTCATCTCTGGACGCCAGTCATTCATTAATAATTTTGTTTTAGTTTACTAGATAGATGTTAGCTTCTTTTGCTTAAGACTAATGTTCCATATGACTTATTGTCTTTCTTTTCTAACAGCATTGGATGACTTTTGATGTGTGCCGACCAATTTAATTATGGTCCTCAAAATTTGGATCTGTTTAGAAGTTATTGTTGTTTAGTTGGTAGATTATTGATCTCTTTTTTTCTTACGTTCGAAATTGCTCGTATCTAAAAGTTAATAGAAGTACTAATGGTTTTTCTTTTTTGATTCTAATATATTATTTTTTTGGTTCTCATAAATGATGGTTTAATCGTGACTTCTGCTGAATTACCTTTTCTGTAGGCCCTGATGATATGCCAGCACATATTAAATCATCAATGTTTGGCTGTGCCCTCACGTATGTAGATTTTAGTGTTTTTTGCAAACTTTTAGTGGTATTGCACTATCAGCTTCCTAAGGCTGTTCCTCTCCAGGATTCCTGTTACTGATGGTCATCTTAATCTGGGAACCTGGCAGGTATTACCAAAGCTTGTAATATTCATTATCCTATTTGTAGAGGTAGTCTAAATAATGCCAATTTTCTGATAATTTAATATAAAAACTTTGATGGCACTGCATCTGAAAAATTATTTGTAAAGAATAAGAAGAATTGCTTGCTGATGCTAATACAATATTCTTGCACATTCACTGTGTTGTTAATCTTATGTAGCATGCTGCTAAGTTGAAACCATATTTGATGTTGAATAAACTAGCCTTTGTTTTAGTAGGCTCAATATAGAAGTTTGGAAGTGTCCAAAGAATTTGTTGTATATTAGGAGACTTCATTTAAAGTGGGAAGCAACTAGATTATTACAGCAAAGAAGCATGTTCTTAATTAATAATTAACCCTTTTAATAATTCTCATTTTTAGGATTGGAAGTTACTTGTTTTTCATAAAACAATAATCTTATAGAAACTTCTTTTGATGATTTCTAGTGTAGGCTATGTGATTAGACAAAAAGCAATTTAGGAATATAAAATAATTAATGCAAGTGTAGAAGGATATTTTAGAGAACTTGTTTAGGCTAGATGTATTAAGGGCATAGATATTAACATTTAAGATGAGATATCTAGAAAAGATAATGGCCGATTATCTTAGATGAGGTAAAGGGGACTGCGAGGAACTTGGGAATAGCATTTCTGAAGTGGCTGTGTTAGTGGCCTCCGCACTGGTGGGGAGTACAGTTTCATGGGAAAGCCAGGGGTGAGGCATTGAAGAAGAGTGAAGGACTAAATTTATTAGCATTGTGAAGACCAGGAGGCGTAAATTGTTGGGCTTTATTGTCAAATAGTGGTACTGAAATNGCTTGGGACATTTAAATAACTGTTGGGAGTAGTAAGCTGTTGTTTTGCCTTAAAAGTGTTGTCTAGTCCTGCAGATGGATGTTTGGAGCTAATTAAGTGCTGTCTGGTGCTGTAGTTAGCTGTTTGGAGCTCATTAGGTGCTGTCTAGTGCTGTAGTTGGCTGTTTGGACCTGTAAACTGCTGTTTGGATTTATTGAAACCATTTGGAGTTTCTAGTTGCTGCCCGGAGCTGTAGGAGGTTGTAGGATCACCGTGTGCTTGCTAGTTGCTGCTCGGAGCCGTAGGAGATCATAGGATCACCGTGTGAGCTTGCTAGTTGCCGCCCGGAGTTGTAGAAAGCCTCAGGATCAGCGTTGGAAGTTTCTAGTTGCTGTCCGGAGTTGTAGGAAGGCTCAGGATCACCTGTTTGGAGTTCTTAGTTGCTGTCACGACTCGTTTTGCTGCTTTTTACACTAGAATTACTGTTTTCTCATTTTTTTCTGCAAGTTTATTTAAATTTCCTGCAAATTATATTATATGAGCAAACCACGCAGTAGGGACAACAACAACAGATACACTAGGTACCAATGTAATCACTGTAATTTACTCTTGCTTTAATGTATCATGCATTCCTAGTTGGTATTTCATTTTCAAAACAAAACAGTTTTTTAAAAGATTCAACAACATTTTCAAAACAAAATAGTTTTTTTTTAAATTTCAACATTTTCAAAAAAAAAAAAAAACAAAACAAAAACATAACATGTACCTTTGAATTTACGGGAGTCCTTCGGATGAGGTAACACACGATTGTTAACGAGATCTCCCCAGTTTAAATAAGCTTAAAAACTCGTTTAAACTAATTAAATTCAAAAGAAAATAGTGGTACCAGAACGAGAGAACTGTAGGATCCTAACCGGGGTCGCTCTAATCAACTTTAACTCCTCATATTGCTTGAATGAAAACAAAACCAAAACTTTGTAACACACCTTGTAAAACTTTTTGAACCTCAGATTTTAAGACTGTTACTTCGACGAGGAACTTGGAGTGTACGCTGTGGGCAGCACGAAAAGGACCTACAGAAGGACATCTTCAAGATAGTAAAATATGTCTAGACCAACTAAACCTTACTAGTCTAAATAACAGCCTGTAGGACTTCGAGGTAGCTCGCCCAATGCGACGTAAATCCTCACACATTCTTTAAGCTTCTGTACAACCATGTTGTGCAGCGTAAGTCCTAACTCGCCTTAGGTTCCGAGGTTGTCGTGTGACGCGACGTAAACTCTTCTATCTCTGCGAGTTATTTGTATAATCAGTTATTATGCAAGTGTACGTCTCAAATAATAAAATTGGCAGGATTGAACACTTGAATAACATCATATCCGAAACTCAGCCACACATTAGGATAGTTTGGGAAGTCGCCGAGGTTCCTTCTCAGGATCTGTGACATCTCTTATCTTTTCCTTTCTTTTAACTCCTGAAAATAATGGTTCCTATTTGAGCCACTCCCACTTGTTTTTCCATGTCATACAGTAAAGACCTAAACCTTGAAATCTTAAATCTTAGTACTTCTGATCATTATCGAGAGTTTTCTCAAGTAACCCCAGTCATTTGGGATATAATTAACTATAGAGGCTTGCCTCTATAGAGAATTTAAAATCCAGGTAAAATAGACCTTCTTTAATCTCTGTATTAGATAGAGAACTTGTCGATCACATATAAAAGGTTTACAGACCAAACAAATGTCACAAATCTTTTAGTTTGCAGGATTGAGTCTCTTATCGGGATATATACTCATCTTTCAGAAATGTGTAGTATTCACGGTATCAGACACGAATATGCAAACTACTAGACGAATGAGACTCATTTGATCTAATTTTTCAAAAATTAAAACACGCTACTTTCAAAACCAAAATATATACCTTTTATATTTAAATTAAAATTTTAAAAATTATTTTCAAACCAAAAAATTGACCGACACCTGTCACACCTAAATACTACAGAGCTTACCTGGTAGGTCGATGCTATGATTGAGGTGTTTCGTCATATGCGTGAATGCCAACAAGAATTGATTGGAGTATTGTACGCCTGACGAAGATTATGGAAGGTCGCTGACGCAAGAGAACGGTAACTGTAGACGAGGAGGAGGATGAGGAGTTTTAATGTTATTTTTATTTCTGAAATGTTTGAACTTATATTGAGGATGTAGATGTAAATTTCTGATAATTTAGATTTGTGATAGTATCTACATTTTCATTAATGAGACTTGAGCTTTGATCTGTGATATGACTGAATATAATGTTGGTGTGATGTGGATTAAATGTTGTGTGTAGGTTGAGAAATGTAATTGATCTATTGAATTTTTTTTTCTATTTTTGAGTTTTGCATCAGATTTGCGTCCGTTTTGCGTCGAAAAATCTGACATATTTTCATTGATATTATTTGCCACAAATTTGATAATAATCCTACGATATTCTTTATCATCTGATGTTTTTTGATGCGAAATTCACTGTGGCGACTCGAATAAGTGCTAATTATTTGCGCCGAAATATTTTGATGTAAAATTGATAGAATTAATATTACCGACCATTGAATTACCCACAAAAAAATTTCGACGCAAATTTGACGATAATCCTCGAATATCGTCAGATTAACTTTTGATTTGCGTTCGATTTTGCCGACGCAAATTTGCTAAATTCTTATAGTGTATGAACCTATCCGTCTGGGTACAGAAATTTTGAACCATGAATATCGTCAGATTAACTTTTGATTTGCGTCCGATTTGGCAGACGTAAATTTGCTAAATTCTTATAGTGTATGAACTTATTTGTCTGGATACAAAATTTTGAACCACCCAATTCCTAGTAAAATCACTTAGACTAGTGGTGGGAAGAAAACAGACTACATTGAAATAGTGAGGAACGTAAGATGAGATTAAAATAAGTTAAGGAAAAATTCACAAGATTCTCTCCCTCATCCCAAATACGAACCTTCCACTGAACGGTGCTGTTAGTTAGGAAGGCAATAATCTCCTAATAGTCAAGAGCAAGAAAGCGTTCAAAATCGCACTGGGGTAAATCAAGGAGACTAAAGAGGTTGTTTATTGTGGATGGGTCAAAAGGAATAAGTTTCCCTCGCACGAAGGCCTGCTTGTCCACGGATTCTTTCGCATTTGCGTAGAACTCGTGGACCAGGGAGACAATTGCGGGGTCGACAAGGTAACAAAAACTCCACCCACATGTTTCAATTTCTGCAACAATTGTCTCCTTGGGCATTTGAAATACTTGTTCCAGAATTAATTTTTTCGGGACCAGAACGTATTCATACCTCTGTGAGGCAACATAATTTATGAATCTGGTCCCCTTTCCCTTAGTCTTTAGAGCCATGATTTAAAGAAAATGTCGGCTCAAACAAGCTGGATGAAGAAAATTGAAGTGTGCCTGACATAAGATAAAGAATTTTTGGCAAAAAATCAGATCAAGACAGAAGGAAATCCGGGCCGACAAGCAAAAGTGAAATGTGATCGGACAATGTGCAAGATTTACGAAGAGGTTGGAGAAAAAATGGATTTACAAAGGAAGACTCACTAAATTCTAAAGTTCCTTGTTGGATCTACTCGACTTTGGTTGGATTTGGCAAGGGATACCATTTTTCGGCAATCCTGGGTGCTAGGGAGGTTGCCATGAGGGTGTTCAACTGAAGGAAGCGGAGGAAATGAAGTGAAAAAGGTCAGTTAGGCGGCTTAATCACGCCGCACTTTCCCGTGACTATGCTGGATCACTTGAATTGAAATTTCCTCTCGCTTTAAGCCTTTTATTGGTCCAAGAATAATTAAAATTTTTTTTCTCCTCAAAGTAATTTTTTCAAGTTTATTTCGGTGATCTATTGGCATAAATTTGAAAGCTATTTNTGACAGCGCGGTCCGCCGCACTTTCCCGTAACTATGCTGGATCCCTTGACTTAAAATTTCCTCTCGCATTAAGCCTTTTATTGGTCCAAGAATAATTTAAATTTTTTTTCTCCTCTGTAATTTTTTCAAGTTTATTTCGGTGATCTATTGGCATAAATTTGAAAGCTATTTGGTGAAGAGAAGGGCTTGGTTGATCCTGTCAACGACTTTCATTTGATTCATGATTTTTCTTGCTATAAGATTTTTTAAACTTAATTTCTAATGAAGATGCATAAATCTGAAAATATTTTGTGTTCTTAAAAGAATTATCTTATATTATTCTTAGGCTCTTATGTTATTTGACTTATACAACAACAACAAAAACTTAATCCCACTACATGGGGTCGGCAACATGTATCCTTTTTTCCCATTGCGTCCTATTTAGTGTCATATTTTATTTTAGTTCTAATAAATTAAGATCATTTTTTATATAATAAGCCCAAGTTTTCCGTGGTCTACCTCTGCCTTTCTTAACACAAGTCAAATATAGAACATCTACTCTCCTAATCAGATCATCAGATGGTCGACGCTTAATCTGACCAAACCATCTAAGACGATTTTTTCTAATTATGTCCGTCACAAGACCTACACCAACCCGATCACGGATATATTCATTTCGCATTTTGTCTCTAAGTGTAAAGCTACTCATCCACCTAATCATTCTCATCTCAGAACACTTAACTTAGTATTATGCTTCTCTTTTAAAGGCCAACATTCAGCGCCATAAAGCATTGCAGGTCTCACCAACGTCTTATAAAATTTTCCTTTCAGTCTAAGCTGTACTTTTCTATCACAAAATGGCGTGAAGCATTCCTCCACTTCAACCAACCAATTTGCATTCTACTATTAACATCCCCATCTATATTACCATCACTTTGAACAACAGACTCGAGATATCTAAATCGTTCATACCTTCTAACAACAGACTGGAGTTATTTGACTTATCTCATATAAACAACATCTTATAGTAAGTTGTTTAAAAAGTTCATTTCAGTTTGAATTGCATTTTCATATCTTTTAAAATTATAATCATACATTGTGTATCTTTTAAATTTATGTTCATACATTTTGTAACTAGAAACTTGAGTTCCTTTTATTTTTTGTGATTTGAAATGTAAAATTATCACTATTGTTATAACTTGCTTAAAATTATTATGATTTAAGGATTTGAAAATCATCATTGTGAGCTTATAAAATTTTGAACTTAATTTGTGTTTTGGATGTAGCTTATTTGGAATTGTTGGGAAATCACTTTTATTTTTAAATTTTTCATGACGTAGATTTTAGATACTAAGGAGGGTGAAAAATTTTTCATGACGTAGAAATGATACTAAGGTCGATCGGTGACGCTAAAAATACTGCTTTTAATGATCTTTATAATAGATTAGATACTAAGGAGGGTGAAAAATATATGTATAAACTAGCCAAACAAAGAGAAAAGAAAAGTAAAGATTTAACTCAAGTAAAGTGTATTAAAGAT
>JXCR01140946.1:633656-674866 GCA_002079205.1 Phalaenopsis hybrid cultivar
TTTTTTTTTTTTTTGTAAACTCACCAACTTGGTTAGCACCTCGGCCTCCTTATCTGTGATAATTGTCAAGTGTGAGGATTTTTCCATCATTTCCACTGTTGGAGCTGCCTTCTCGAGTGTGTTCAAGTTTTAACTTCTTCCTTATAGCATATCCGACTTTTTCATTTTCTCAGCTGAGCTAGATCTGCTATGTTGGCNCTGGAGCTGCCTTCTCGGGTGAGTTCAGTTTTAACTTCTTCCTTATAGCATATCCGACTTTTTCATTTTCTCAGCTGAGCTAGATCTGCTATGTTGGCCATGTCAAAACATCTATGAAGAATTCCTTGTACTTGTAGAAAGTGGCTAGGCATACTATAAGTTCATCAAAACACTAAATCCAGTAATGCATACTAAGATTCACCAGAATGTAAATAAAATATAAATGCACTATTTAATCAACTCAGGAGTTCAAATTTTTAACACCTTCAATTCTATACGTGCAGTATGGGCTTACAAGCTTTTCCATATGATGCGTGTATAATAATCTGAAAATTATAAAGCAAGATGTACGAGTTTATAAGAAACAGATTTTGTAGGTGAAACTTTGGGTAAAATATATATTGCAAGGTATAGACATAAATATGAAAAAAAAAGCAACAGAAGGAAAATTAAATACTGTATTATAACATTTATAGACAAATTCTAAAAGAAATGATTTTCAAAAGATAAAGATAATTTTATGGTGCTCATCATATAATAGAATTCATGAAGAATAATGTACATGAACCAATAATTATTTTATGCAAATGTAAAAATATCCTGTTGAATGTGTACTATAGTTTTCTATTAAAAACTCATCAGTCATATAATACTCTTTCTCTCTAGAGATGTATTTATCTATCTCTATCTCTCTCTATATCTATATCTACACACACACACACAACTTTTTGAAACTAGGAAAGGTAGGTATGATGTATCATATAAATTTTTTATTATAATGAAGGTTATTAATAAGGCTTATAACATGATCAAATTTAGATACGCAATGACATAATTCATTGTTATAAAGTAATGGGTATTTCATAGCAATCACAATAATATATATAAATTTTTAGTATGTTTACAACAAATAATATGGCAAAGCTAACTAACATATTATTTTAAAAAAATCATGCAAAACACTATTAATAAATAATCACATGGCAATAAATTTTCAAAAATAAAACATTCTTACAAGTAGCAAGGGGCATACCCTACTAAATAAGCCATAAAAAATCCAATATATAGATCATAATGTTGAATTTTTACTTCAGCACATGGTGTTCAAAAAACCCAAGGTTAAAAAGAATTAAAATCAATTACATATTAAAGGCATGGCACATTAAATCATTAAAAAATTACAATGATTAATTAGACACAATTTTGTAATTGATGATTCAATGATTTTACCCTTATCAGTACCCAAAATTTAATAAATTTAATCACCAATTGATGAGCACATTCAACACAGATAATACTAAGTTTTAAGTTTCATGATGCATTCCACTATCAAACCAACTATTAATCAAAATATTTGCATTTATACTATTAATAAAAATGTTTGCATTTATATGTGAGATATGTGATAAGATGAATCTTATTTCACATACAAACTCTAGTTAAACAAAAGTTAAAATCTATATCGTCGATTTCTATTTTGTTCTCAAACTCTACATAAGTTAATAATGTGAAAATTCGACATAGCATTTTTTAGATAAACTTCTGCAATTCAATGTATAAATCATTAAGATAATAAAATTGGATTGGATGCCCTAAACTCCTATTAAAACCTTACTACTACTAACTTGTAAACGTAAAAAAAATTATTTTGGATTGGGGCCGATGGGCTGTCCGGTGATATTGCAGATTGGGACCGATCAGGCCGGAATGGTGGCGTGTACATCAGATCTTTCTTAATATTGCTTCATTTATATATATTATTCTGATAATTGACTTCTCTGCTTTTTGTACCTCAGGGTATATGGTTGTGTGAGCACAGGGATCATGCTTCCTCACGGAAAATCGTTGTTACGCTTAATGGGATGAGTGTTTAATTTATGGAGCTTTAATGCAATAAACAATGATGATGCAAACAGGACTTGTGTTATTTTTATTTCTAACGTTTATATTTTCGTGTCAAGTTTAGTCATCCTTTTTCATGAAGAAATGTTCTCGAACGTTAGCCAAGCTATTGAAGCTTGAGATCTGACAAGTTGCTTCCTGTTTCATCCATTAAAAAATTGCTTAGCCCTATCTACAGCATGTTAAATTGAATTCTATGTTGACATATAATATGCACCCATAACATATTATAATGTTGCATGAATATAAATGTTATCTACACAACCAAATTATCCATGAAACATGATTATAGAGAGTAAATTTTTTTTATAACATGTGGGTGTAACGTAAATTTTTGTATGGATGATGTAAGCTTATTTAATGTTTAAAACAGAAGGCATGAATTATGTGATAAATTGAGATAACATGTTATTTAATATAATATTCAATCAAATATATTTGATAAATAAGATTGTTGACTGAATTAAATTTTAATCTTTAGATAATTTAGTTTCTTTACATGAAAGCACAGGGTTTGAGTTGAATTTCACACGCTATATGCGAGTTACAAGCAACATCATGAGTTATTTGAGCATTGTTTTATTCTATTTATGGATCAACCAATTTATCTTTAAAATCAAAGCATAAGTTCAATAAACAATTTACATTGGTTCTTTTTTTTCTTACCAATCTTTTTTTGTGTGAAGTAATTTACGCTTAGAGAAGTATGGATTTTTTTCTTAAAAATTCTGTTTTGATTATGGAATCTCCTTTAGTTTTCCCACTAATAAATGTTGTAATGTTGGTAAATTGTAAGCTTATTTTCCTTAACATTTTTGTCCCTTAATTGGTATATTCTTACACCATTATATTAATATCTTGTTGTTGATTGTTTTATTGACCAACTTGAGACAACTGATCATTTTTATTGAATATTTGCGTAGGCATTTAGAACAATTCTGAAAATTTCCTTCGAGATATTTACTTGATTTTCTTTGAAGTATCATGAGAATTTATCCGCTTTTGTTTATCATAATTTTTTTTAGAGAGAATTTAGAATTGCATAGCACCTTGTTTGCTATAAGCAATTTATTAATGCTATATACAGCCATAATATTGGCTAATTTTTCTTCTCCTTTAATGGTTGACCATCATCTTAGTGAAAACTTTTGTTAAAGGCAATTAGAATCATCATTTTAAACGGTTATTATTTCAAGTTCATATCATGGAACTTGGCGCTACACACAGGGGGGGAGTAACCTTTATACTTTAAATATATTATTAGGACTGATTTTTGAAATATAAGATATTACGTAAGAAAAGTAATTATTTTTATATGGGCGTTGTTAGATTTTTCATCTCAACTCTAAACCCTAAACCCTAAATTTAGAAGGGCTTAAGCCTGATCCTTATGATATACGACTGTATTTGGTATGTTTACAACAAGTGATTTATTGTAAAGCTAATTGGAGTTGTTTTAATTTTCAACTTATTGCAATGAAGTTAGATTAATTTTATAGTTGTTTTTGTAATAGAAGACACATTTTTTAATTCTCAATCAATTGATTTATATTCAAATGATCATAAAAGGTATTTTGGGTCTGAGAAGGCGTGCATTTTGCGTTATTATATCGGAAAAAATAGTCAAAGAAGAGCTATTTTAGTTTGTTGGTGAGGCTTCTAATGTAGTCAAAGTGGATAGTTCTTTCAGCATCAACTTTTTCTCTTATGAGGAAGTTTTTGTATCATGAACTTTTTTTCTTACTTTGCTTGGTAAGTATATTTAATATCAAAATATAATAAATAAAAAAATGGTTTTGATAATTAACATAGATTTATTCTAAAATTACTTTTTAATATCTCTATTAATTATTGATTATGCTATATTATAATCAATTCTTTATAAAAAAATTATTTAGAATATCATTTTAAAACTCAATTGTCCATTTTATAATGGGTGGGCTATTCATTAAACAAATTATGGAAGTTTCTTCCTTTAAGAATATCAAAATAGCACAATTATGGTGGTCAAATTCAAAATTTTTGTAATTAATTGAAAGGTAAAATTGCCCAATTTATTGAACAAACCTACTAGGGATGCTAATTTAAGGAAAGTGATACAAAAAGGGAAGCAATATAACAAATAATTAATTATAAAAAATGTCAACATAATTAAATGATCATAAATTTCTTTAATATTAATTAAGATAATTTATTATTTTATAATTTGTCCTTCAATGCCCTCTTCTAATAGGGTTCATGCTTTCAAGTATTGGTTCTTACGATGAGATGTTTGACCCATATGATCACATTAATCATTAGAAAATCATCATGCACATGCAACTAGCTTCCAACGTGCTCTTTATCAAATTCTTGCTACTTTTAAAAGGCAAGCATATTTGGTTTTATTTACTCCAGGGGAGTTTGACATTTCTTCTTATCGATACCTGATATCAAGTCACAATTTCTTGCTGATTTTATGGTTGAATTTACGATCCCTATTCCTATCAAGCCGTTTATTCCCCTCTTAAGAACTTCTTAATGGTCCTTGTACCTCGTGGAAGCTATGAGAGTTACAGAGCTGAAGTTGGAATCCTACTTATTTCTCCTAAATAAGACATTTTAGAATATGGGCTTTTGCCTAAAATTTCATACAATGAATAAATATCGTAGAGTATGAAGCTCTAATTATCACGTTAACGCTCATGATTGAGTAAAAAGTTCAAGATATAATTATTTATATTCACTCCTACCTTATAGATTCTCAGATGGAAGGAGACTTCAATGTTCATAGTTTGAATAATATCTTGGCTTGATTAAATCATTTCTTGCTTGTATACAACATATCAAATAATACACATACTTTGGTAAGAAAATCCTACCTTCTTGATGTTTTCTAAGTGTAATGCTTGCAACAACATAAAGGGCCACTCTAAAACCCATTATTCCAGGTGATAATCTCGAAGCAAGAAATGTCAAACCTTCGCTTTGTATTGGGTTTGATGGACATTGCTGTACTAGCAAAGCAACCTCTTCCTTACCTATAGAAGATTATGTCCTTAGAATGAAGGAATCTAAAAAAAATCTTCTACTCTTATGTGAGGATGAACAATTGACAGAAGTGTCAATTGGTGGAGCTTACTTACTATAAAATCAACTAATGACTAGAAATGTCCAAATAAAATTTCTTATGAAATTTTTCACAGGAGTTAATGTTGTCGAGTGATACTCTGATAAATAACTTCAGATTGGTCTAACATTCTTAGTGGCAGACTTAGTCTTTACTCATACCCTAGAAGATGTATCCATGAGGTAGTCTCATGGGAAGCTAGTAGCAGACATAATTATGATTAGGACTCCATGAGAGTAATAAGTTAACAATAATATTAAAAAAATCTGAGAAGGTGATACACCAAAATATAGACATTTTTAGACCCATATTTTATACTCATTTTTGGTGATATTGCACTTTAAGGGAAGATATTTTTCATGTTTTATTACAGGTTATTGATTTTTAGGACTTGGAGCAAAAATGAAGTAAAAAAGGATGAGATTTGGAGTTAAAATGAAGTTTTTGAAGAATTATGCAGCGCTGTCGACAGCGCCGTATGTCAGTGAGCGCGGTCTAAGTAAATGGCCACTGCGCCGACGACGCCAGTGTCGATGCAGACTCTATTTCTAGAAGATTCGATGAATTTGGACGTTTTTGAAGAGTTTATGGATGCACCTATTGGAAAACTGACATTAGGCTCTATTTAGAGCCAAAATTGATCAGAAAAGACTCTCTCTTTCGCGCCCCTTCACAACCTTCAACCGCTTTCTACTTTCTTCCACGCCATTCCACACCATTAGTCATTTCTTTCCTTTATAGTTTTGAGTTTTTGTGGTGAGTTTAAGTGTGAATTCTTCTCTAAGAGTGTTGGAGGAGGAAGAGAAGAAGAGATTTCTTCTTCCTCTATTTCCTAAGAGAGGCTACAAGGGATTTGCATTGAAAAGAGTTTCAAATAAGTGTTGTTTGTTTATTATTGTCGTATGAAATTTTTTTATATATGAAATTTGTGTTTTGTTGTATCTTTCTCATGAAGTCTGAGTAGTTTCCTCTTTATTTTATATATGAAATTTGTGTTTTGTTGTGTCTTTCTCATGAAGTCTGAGTAGTTCACTCTAATCTTTCTCCCTACTATAAGATATGGTGAAATGAATAGATAATTTGGATGTGCCAATGTTAAACTATAAAATAAATTGTGATGGTTTTTCAACACCGTTCTTAATTTACTTTTCGATCAGGTCAATTAAATTGTTAAAATATGTTGTGAAACATATGATTCGAGAAATGGAATCTGAGTTCTACAACAGAGTGAGAACCACATTTAATTCCATGGAGGAGTGTTTCATTCATAGAATTAAGTGCAAATAAATAGGGAAATATACATTGTTGGGTGTAGAATTAGAGATTTTTAGGGTGACATACTAAAATTTCCAATTCAATCTTAGTGTTGAAGAACTAAAATGAGAGTTAACCTTAAGGGGAAGGGAAGTGGGAGCTTTTCAGTGGGAGATAGTATCTCCTAACCTAGCCACGAATTTAGGGACTAAACCTGAGATTAGCCAATGATTTTCTATAACACTGAATCAGTGTAGAGAATTAAAATTGCTCCTATTTGGAACAATGCATATTTAAACCATTTATTTCACCTCATTTCACCAAAACGGATTGTAGTGGGAAAAATGTTTTTTCATATTAGAAAATTTCATCAGATAAATATAGTTTAGTATGTACTATTTTAAACTTTACATTTAAATTGTGCTAGTAGTTAATAATTTAGTTTTGATAGTATCTCAAACATTCAAAATTAGTGACAGAAATTTTGATTTATTTCTGTAAATTTCTTAGTTAATTTATCATTATAAATTTAAGCCAACCTCGTTAGATCAATATTTGAGACTTAAATAGAAAGTCTTATATTACTTAATCACGATACATATACTTGCGTAGAATCCCAACATTAAGTGCTTAACATTATTATTCATAAAATACCACATCAAGTTTTTGGCACCGTTGTAAAGCAGAGTCAGTTTTATAAATTTTACACAACTCTGTTTTATGGGATGAAGTTTTTGTCGCCATTGTCGAGGAATGCAACAGTAAATTAAATAGATTTGGTAAATTAGGAAATTTAGAGATAAAATATAAAAAATTAAAATAAAATAAAAAATTAAAAAAAATACATGACTATATATATTTAAGAGTTTTTTTAAGAAAATTTTCTTTACTTATTCTATTTATTTATGCGAAATATTGAATCTGAAGGTTTAGTACCTTACGATTTGGAATTAAAACGTACTATTAGAAAAATTTGAAAAGAACAAAAAGAAATTAAAATTGAATGAAATGACGAATAACTTAGATGATCAAATAAATGAAAATCGACAAAGACTATTAAAAGATTATGCTAATCCGACAACAGATGAACATCACTTAACTATTCAAAATCCTGATGTTGCTGCTAATTCATTTGAGCTTAAACCTGCTATTATCCAAATGGTACAAAATAATCAATTTGGAGAAACACCTACTGAAGGCCCTAACTTACATCTTGTTAGTTTGCTTGAAATATGTGCTACTTTTAAATATGATGAAGCTTTAATGATGCTGTTGGGCTTAGACTTTTTCCTATTTCATTAAGGGATAGAGCTAAAGCTTGGTTAAATTCATTAGCACCTGAATCTATCAGAACTTGGGGATAAACTATCACAAAAATTTTTGGCTAAATATTTTCCACCCTCGAAAACCGCTAAACTTAGAAACGATATTACATCTTTTTGTCAGTTTGAAGGGGAATCAATATATGATGCCTGTGAATGATTAAAGGATCTTCTTAGAAAATGTCCACACCATGCTTTACGAGATTGGTTAATAATTCAAACTTTTTAGTATTATAGACTCATTTGTGATGTAACTTTCTTTATATATACTTCTAGAGGATTATTTTGTTTTAAAAAGGTGTTGTGGCAATTTCTCCTTATTTTGTGAGTAGTTCCATCTTACCTTTCCCCTTGTGATGAATAAGTAGGTAGTGCAGAATTGTGAAATATTTTTAAATTTTTTTTTACTCTTTAAAGTGATTATTTTCCTTCTGTGCTTTGTTTACTTATTATTCTGGACAAATGGTTTGTTAAAATTATTGTGAACCCATAAAAACTCGGGAGAGCTATCACATGAACAACTAGGAAGAATCACATTGAACTATAGTGTATGAAGCAAAAGTAACCTATAGAGAGATGCAAATAAATAACAATGTAGTCATTAATGGGATGAAATTGGGGTTTAATGAAATTATATTAATGAAATAATATTTTTGATTGTATTTGAATGTTTCTTTGAAAAAAAAGTAAAAAAAAAAATTATTTTTGAGTTTTTTGATGTGTTTGAGTAAAACTATTTAGTATGAACTCTAGTTGGTGGATGTGTAGTGCACGACCTTTGGGACTTGTACTGTATGATTCAAAAGTAGAAAAAAACTTTTAGGAAACTTAGAAAACATAAAAGACTTCTAGAACTTGTAGAATAAATGACAAACAACTGTCAAAACAATTTAGATAACGAAATACCAATTAATAAACATCATAACGTGCATAGACCATTAAGGGGCTACAATAATCCTACAACAGATCAAATTTACTTAGGTATGCAAATCTCTGCGATAGAAGCTAACACTTTTGAACTTAATCTGGCTATAATCCAAATGGTGTAAAAAATTAGCCACCAATATTGAAAGACTGCCAGATGCTTCGCTTTGCAGGACTCAGCGCAGAAATGCCAGTCTTAGAAAATAGAGGGCTTTTCTATGGGAAGAACACATATGTCAGAAGGAAGCAAACAACTTACTCACCCCTATTCCTAAGAGGAATATCTATGATCCAGACATGAAAGAGACTTCTTCCAGCCTACTCGCCATAGATGAAGAACCGGGGTTGATCAAAGAGCCAGAGACACCTTCAACATCAGATGCTTTATGCATGGGTTACCTGGCGTGCAACGCCGAGATACCTGCAGGGACAACAACCAAAGGGATATTTGTAGAATGCCCGGACTGCAATGTCCTACATCTACAATTCTACAGTGCATCAGAGGAGTATACCTCCACCACCGACGGGTCTCAGACCGCAAATTTTTTGATGGATGAGCAATACATCCCACTGGAGATAGACGAGTATATACCTGGAGTCCAGGGTCGTACATCCCTTTAGATGCTGAATCACATGTTCTAGATGAGCTAGTGCCAGTTTGGGTTACTGCTGATGTCCAGATGGAGGAATGCTCGTGACATTTGCCGACTCCTAGCACAATGGAGTACTATAAAATAAGCAAGGTGAATAAAAAAGAATTTGAATTCTATGAGGAAATCCAAGGAAGATTTGTCAACATACTAGAAAGCCTGGAGTTGTATACTAGGGTCTTCTCCGAATGTTACGAAAGAAGCATTCTTGACTGCATCTTTGACTTGAGGGATAAAGGCTGAGCAGGCCTTCTCATGGAAAGAACATACTCTGAGCCGAAGAAATGGATGAGAGGAAAAGGAAGAATCACAATTCAGTGTGGCTACTGTTATAATTTTACAAATGACAGACAAGGAAATCTGCCGAAGATCCTCAGACATGACCAGGTAGATCCACTACCTCCTATAATAAAGTGGATGATCAAGAGGATGGTCAGATGGAAAATACTGCCACCTACCTGCATCCTGAATAGTTGCATCATCAACATCTATGACGAGGGTGATTGCATCCCTCCTCATATAGACCACCACGATTTTGTGAGGCCCTTCTGTAAGGTTTCATTCATGAACAAAAGCAATATATTATTTGGAAAAGATATTGACATTGTCAGCCCTGGTGAGTTAAGAGGAGCTGTAGAGATTCCACTGCCAATTGGTTCAGTTTTAGTCCTGAAAAGAAACGGGGCAGATGTCGTCAAGCACTGCATCCAAGGGGTGCGACGCCGTAGGGTGTCCGTAACCTTCCGTAGGATGGATGATAGCAAAGCACCATATGGATTTCAGTCAAACCCATAACTAGAAGAATTGCTATCGTATGAGCTATGAGAGAGTTGTACTTCTAAGTACATGCGAAGGGAACTCTTATCCTGTATCATGACTTAGAAGGTCTACTCGATCAGGAGCTCGTCATACCTGATACATATGTTCAAAGGGTTCACTTTTTTTTTTACAGTGACATGATATGTATCAAACATACTCAGCTTACAATGTATACTTGGCATGAGATGTTTTAGATGTACTTTGATATGGACTATATATTGTACCTTTTTGAGGCATTGGCCTATGTTTGATCTGTGACATCTTGATTGGAGCAGATTAATGAAGATTTCTCTCAGAAAGGTGCCTTGTTGTCAATTGCCTTTTTGTGCGATGGATGGAAGACACGAACCATACGTTGGTTCAGAATTTCAATGAACGAAGAACGAAACAACGATCCTTTAACAAAAAAATAAAACCCAAATAAAAATAATCACAAATGAACAAACAACAAAACAAATTTCTTTTGAAAATCCACCAACTAAAATTTAAATTTTAAAGACATATTTTGAAAAATTAAAGGTGATACAAATAACAAGAAAAAAAATGAATCTGTTGAGTGGATTCTCTCAGTTTCAAAGTTTCTTACTTTTTGTGCGCGCAACACAACCATTTTTATCTGCATTAACTCCCTTCACATCCCCACAGAATTTTGTATTCTGCACAAAGCTCCACAAAACTTTACAAATCTTCTTCAACAAAATCAACCTTTTCATATAACACATTTCTGCAAATTCAACACAACAAACCCTTTTTTGAGAATTGTCCCTATATTTGAATTCTCATTTTCAAGTCAGTACCTAAATTCTAATTCACTATATTCAAGGTCGGTACCTAAATTCCAACACTGTCTTTTGAGAATTATCCCTATATTTCAGTTCTCACATTTTCGAATCAGTACCTAAATTCAGATTCAATATATTCGAGGTCGGTACCAAAATTCTGACACTCTCTTTTGAGAATTGTCCTTATATTTCAATTCTCACATATTTGAATCAGTACCTAAAATTCTGATTTACTAAATTTGAGGTCGGTACCTAAATTCTAACACTCTCTTCTGAGAATTGTCCCTATATTTCAATTCTCACATCTTTGAATTAGTACATAAATTTTGATTCACTACATTTGAGGTCGGTACCTAAATTCTGACACTCTCTTTTGAGAATTATCCCTATATTTCAATTCTCACATTTTCGAATCAGTACTTAAATTTTGATTCACCATATTCGAGGTTGGTATCTAAATTCCAACTCTCTTTTGAGAATGGTCCCTATATTTCAATTCTCACATCTTTAAATCAGTACCTAAATTCTAATTCACTATATTCGAGGTCGGAACCTAAATTCTGACACTCTTTTTTGAGAATTGTCCCTATATTTTAATTCTAATTTTTGATTCAGTTCTATATTTCTGATTCACTACCTTCGAGGTCAGTACCAAAATTCCGACACTCTCTTTTGAGAATTGTCCCTATATCTCAATTCTCACATCTTCGAGTCAGCACCTAAATTTTGATTCATTATATTCGAGGTCGGTACCTAAATTCCGACACTTTCTTCTGAAAATTGTCCCTATATTTCAATTCTCACATCTTTGAGTCAGTACCTAAATTCTGATTCACTATATTTAAGGTCGCTACTTAAATTCTGACACTCTGTTTTGAGAATTGTCCCTATATTTTAATTCTCACATCTTCGAATCAGTACCTAAATTCCGATTCACTATATTCGAGGTCGGTACCTAAATTTCGACACTCTCTTTTGAGAAATGTCCCTATATTTCAATTCTCACATTTTTTAGTCAGTACCTAAATTCTAATTCACTATATTCGAGGTCGATACCTAAATTCCGACACTCTCTTCTGAGAATTGTCCCTATATTTCAATTCTCACATCTTCGAGTCAGTACCTAAATTCTGATTCACTATATTCGAGGTCAGTACCCAAATTTCGACACTCTCTTTTGAGAATTATCCTTATATTTCAATTCTAACATTTTTGAATCAGTACATATATTTCTGATTCACTATATTCCAGGTTAGTACCTAAATTCTGACACTCTCTTGTGAGAATTGACCCTATATTTCAATTCTGACATCTTAGAGTCAGTACCTAAAGTCTGATTCACAATATTCGAGGTTGGTACCTAAATTCTATCACTCTCTTTTAAGAATAGTCTCTATGTTTCAATTCTCACATCTTCAAATCAGTACCTATATTTCTGATTCACTATATTCGAGGTCGATACCTAAATTCCGACACTCTCTTTGGAGAATTGTCCCTATATTTCAATTCTCACATCTTCGAGTCAACACCTAAATTCTGATTCACTATATTCGAGGTCGGTTCCTAAATTCCGACACTCTCTTTTGAGAATTGTCCCTATATTTCAATTCTCACATCTTCGAATTAATACCTATATTTCTGATTCACTATATTCGAGGTTGGTACCTAAATTCCACTCTCTTTTGAGAATTGTCCTTTTATTTCAATTCTCACATCTTTGAATCAATACCTATATTTTTGATTCACTATATTCAGGGTTGGTACCTAAATTCTGACACTCTCTTTTGAGAGTTGTATCTATATTTCAATTCTCACATCTTCGAGTCAGTACATAAATTCTGATTCTCTATATTCAAGGTTGGTACCTAAACTTCGTCACTCTCTTCTGAGAATTGTCCTTATATTTCAATTCTCACATCTTCAAGCCAGTACCTAAATTTTAATTCACTATATTCGAGGTTGGTACTTAAATTTTGACACTCTGTTTTAAGTGTTGTCCCTATATTTCAATTCTCACATCTTCGAATCAGTACCTATATTTCTGATTCACTATATTCGAGGTCAGTACCTAAATTCCAACACTCTCTTTTGAGAATTGTCCCTATATCTCAATTCTCACATTTTCAAATCAGTGCCTAAATTCTGCCTCACTATATTTGAGATTGGTACCAAAATTCTGACACTCTCTTTTGAGAATTGTCCTTATATCTCAATTCTCACATTTTCAAACCAGTACCTAAATTCTAATTCACTATATTCGAGGTCGGTACCTAAATTTTGACACTCTCTTTTGAGAATTGTCCCTATATTTCAATTCTCACATCTTCGAATCAGTACCTAAATTCTGATTCACTATATTCGAGGTCGATACCTATATTCAGACACTCTCTTTTAAGAATTGTACCGATATTTCAATTGTCATTTTCAAATAAGCACCTAAATTCTGATTCTCATTTTTCGAGATCGATACCTACATTTTGAATCTCTTTTCCTGAAATTGACACCTAAATTTCAATTCACCGTTTCAGAACCAGTCACTAAACTCTGATTCTTATCTTTGTAGGTCGATACCCAAATTCCGACATCTGAAAATTTCTAAAAATTTTTACTCAAAATTTACTCTAAAATCCCCAGTGAGAGTCCATACTTCTTGACTTGAACAAATATGACCCTCTAATTTCCCCAGCAGAAATAAACCACACACACAACTCTACATATACTACCAGGTCTGTTGACTTAGGAGTTTGTATTAGTTTTTGTTAATCTTATCGGTCAACACAAATACGTGTGGTGTGCTTGCCCAACACACCACACCTATTGGGGGTTCATCTGTTGACCTCACTTTTGGTTGAGGTTTAGTATTTCCGCTTTAGTAGCCTAAGGTTTAGCCATAGCACTTTTCTATTAACTATTCTTAGAAAACTAGAAAAGAAACCCTCACCATTAGAAATTCTACGCTCTTCTCCACTCAACTTGAAGTTCCATATATTGATCCTAACCTCTAGCACTTAGTAGGTTGGGTCATTATGGGGGAACCCCAAGATGAGTCACCCTTAGGACTGGTGACCTTAGGTGCATATTGGTTCAAAAAACATTTTAAGCACCTTGAAAACACCCAAACTACCCAAAATCATAAAAATTTGCCAAATTACCATAATACCCCTCCATAGCCCAAAATTTTAAAAATTCCAAAAAAACCCCAAAAATTTCCAAAACCTCCCAAATATTCTTAATTTCATTTTCCTCAACTGCCACATGACCCAATTTGGCCAATTTGAACATCTTTGACTAAAATCCCTAAATTGCCTTTTAAAGACCCATTTTTCTCCAAACCTACCTCAAATGTCTATCAAATGGGTCTCAATTTCCCCCAATTTCAATTCTAAACTCAAATTTACCCTTGATATGACCAATCCATACCAAATCCAAGCCCATTTTGTCCATCATTTGAGACCAATTTTGATTTGGAGCAAAACCCCAATTTTGGCCACATGACCTAATCTTATCAAATTGAATGCATTAACCCCAAAATTGTCACCCAATTTATGTTCAAAACTATTCATGAGATCCCTATGGACCCTTTACAACAATCATTTTGGATCTGACCTAAGGCTAGCCCAACCTAGACAAAAATCTAGCCTAATATGCCCAAATTGATCAAATTTCAAAATTCCTTCAAATTGACCATCCAATTGAACTAAAAGCCACTTTCATCCTTCACCAAAGTTGTTTCTTATGATCATAAATGCCAAACAAAACATTTATTTGGGCCAATTAACATGGATAGCCTAGCCCAAACCCAAATTTTGGTCATTTATCTCACTTGGACCCATGCACCAAATGTGGCCTAACCACCCTAAAGCCATCAAATTGACTCCACCACAGCCATTAGTTGGACCCTAAGACTGAGCCAAATACCATTTAACCCAAGGTAGATGAGCCATGGACCAAGGGTCCCTCAAATTAATGGATTTGATTTCCATTTTTTCTTAGGCTTAAGATATCTTTGCCAAAACAATACCTCATTACAATAAATTGCTGTGACATATTTCCCTGGGTTTTCTGAGCTCGTAGCCGCCTCCCCATGCCATGGTTGGCCGACCTAGTCACCAGAGAAAGAAAAACTGAGGGACACCTCCTCTTGATCTTCACCAAAATAAAACCAAGAGGCCACCTCACCCAAATCAGATGTTAGAGCCTCTCTGTCCTCCACCTGAACATCACAATACACCTAAACTTTGGCCCTGATAGCCACCCCTTAGCCATTTTTATAAAAACTCACCTCCACGACCATGTGAGGTGTGTCAAAAATTTCTTAGAGAGAGCCCCCCAAACTTCTCACAGAGCTTCTCTGAGATCTCCACAGTGCATTCCAATCACTTCACTGCCCAAATTCCTCACGTGTAACCCTAATTTTGAGTTCAAAAATTTGGGCAGAAACAGGACATCCCTTAAAACTCCACCAAACTCTAATTCCTTTTGCCCACACCTTCACAGTAGCAAGAGATGGAAATGCCCCATAAAATCCTCCTCTGAAAACGCCCCTAACATAGCTCTAGACCAATACCTGAAATCAAGTTTGATCGAAATCATACTTAGGCCTTACACCAAGACCAGAGGCTCAATCCCTAGCCTCCTTGGACTTCAACGAACGTGCCAAGCATCTCTGATTGAAGCTTCCTTACTTAGAGCAAAGGTATAGAACTCCTCCTCATCCCGAGCCTCTTTTGATTCTCGATTTTCTTGGGCTTGATTTCATGGCATCGTAATCGTATAGTTATGTTCCTCTAGTTTAGACGAGCATTTAAAAAAAATCATTCAATTTGGTTGAGAAACGAGGGAGATATCAAGCTTGAAAGATGGACGGTTCTCAAGCTAGGTTATTGAGGACGATGAGGGAGTGTCGTTCGATCAAGTGTGTATCGTATGGACGGTCAAGATGAAGACGAACAGCGCTTTGGGACATAAATCGCGGCCCGAGTCAGTGTTGAAGTAGATGACAGTGTCAAATGGGAGTGCACCCCGTGGTGTTTCAGAGCTGCCTAGGATGATCTGGCGCCACACATTTAAATAGATAAATAGGGATTTAAATAATTCAGAAAATGACCCTTAACTTCAAAAATCCATATCTTGGTGTAAAAAAATCACAAAAATAAAATAAAAATATTATATTGCTCATTGAACAGTGGAGAACAATGTGGAAAAAATTTGAGGGCCATTTGATGCATGTTTTGTTTTTAATTTATTAAACACTGTTTTGAGTCTTTTGATTCTCCATGCATATAGGCATTTCACCATGGCTTGAATTTTTGGCATGTTTTAGCCTCTGTCAAGGGCAACATTCTCTAATTTTTGCAAAGTCAGAAGAGATCTCTAAACAAAGATCCATATTTTTCAAGTTTATGCACATTAATTGCTTAAATTAATCATAATAATTAGAATTTTGCTTAGAAAAATCCAAGAAAATTTTGGAAGGTTTATTATGACCAGATAACCCTTAAGAAAATTTCTCATGAGTCAAGTCATTTAAAATGCATCTAATCTTTACAAATCCTAAATCACTAAGATAATTTATTTTGGAAAATACAAATATCAAAATGACTTGATTTTTTATCTCTACTGTTGTATAGGATCCATAGAACTCACCATAAAAATTTCAAAGCATTTTGAGTTCATTTGGTAACTTAAGTTGATTTTTAAAGATAAATTTATTTTTTTGACACTTTAATGATTTTTAAAAATCAAAATATAACTTAAAAAATTATAAAAACTTGTTTTTTGAGTTCTTTGTGATCAGAGGTGTTTTCTAAAAATAAAATGGTATAATAAAATTTAAAAGTTGATTTTTAGCCCTTTTTTAATATTTAAATAATAAAAAATCCATAAAAATTTCAAAAAATAATAAAATTTATGGAAAAATAATAAAATCCATAACAATTGGGATATTTTTCCTGATTTTCTAAATAAAAATATTGAATTTGGAAGCTTTAAAATAATTTTTAAAGGCTAAAAATGGTTTTTTAACTAAAATAATTCTAATAATTCAAAAAAAAAAGAACAATGTTAAATTTGTTTCTCTGTGTCCCTTGACATCAGAGAGATTTAATAAAAATATAAAACTTAATTTTCCAAATTTAAAATATTTTATAACTAATAAACACCCCATAACTTAAAATAATTCTTAAAATTCAAAAAGTCATGACATTTGGTCCAAAGTATTCTCTAGTCTGAGCCTACCTCTAGTAAAAATTTCAAGGTATTAGGATTTACCTTTGTCAAGTTAGGAATTTTCTTTGAAAATTCCTTTTTTGCATTAAAAATAATTATATAGATAAATTAAATTTTGAACAATCACACTTTCTCCTCTGATGTCTCAATTGACCCTTGAGTGAGGTATGATAAAAATTATAAATTCATTTGGGTTAAATTTGATGAATTATGAAGTGATAGAGCCTTAGGGGAAAATGTGTTATTTTGGAAATTTAGCCTTAATTAACATTTATGCCTAATTTCAGAAAGGGAAATGGGAAATTTTTTATTCTAATTAACGTATTTGGATGTTTGAAATATGAACTTCCCTCACATGCATTTTAAGTTTCAGGTGGTGGAATGAGAAGACTCGTCAAATACCCTTTTACGGTTTTCAGCATTGTCTTTCTTGTACTTTTATGCTATACTTTTATGCTTACACAAATTTGCATGCTAAACAATGATGCCACTCTGAATGAAAACTAAAACTATCAGGATAGACACAAAACCAAAATCAAAACTAAAATTAAATTCAACCAAGATAAAATTCACCACCACAACATTCAAAATATAAATCAACTCAAAATTTAATCACAAACATCACACAAAACTAAAATTAAAACTAAATTAAGATGTCTCAATCAGATGATCAAGAATTCCTTCGAGGAGCTAACCTATGGTTGCTAACGAGGATTCCGACGGTTTAAATGAAATTATAGAAATCATTAAGTTGAGTTTAGTAAGTTCATTTAGACTAAGTGAATCTAATAGAAAATGGTGGTGCCGGGACGAGAGAACCGTAGGATCCTGACCGGTGTCGCTCTAATGAACTTTAATATGCCCCGTTAAAATTTAAAGAACTACAACCATAGAGCCACTTGATTTGACATCATAACTTGACACACTAAAAAATTCATACTTGTCGCGGCAAGGAGCTTGGAGCTAGCATGGTGAGTAGCTTTTGACCTCACTTTTGGTTGAGGTTTAGTTTTTTCTCTTTGGTAGCCTAATTTCTAGCCATAGGACTTTTCTATTGATTATTCTTAGAAAACAAGAAAAAGAACCATCACCATTAGAAATTCTACACTCCTCTTTACTCAACTTGAAGTTCCAGATATTGGTCATAACCTCTAGCACTTAGTAGGTGAGGTCATTATGGGGGAACTCAAGATGAGTCACCCTTAGGACTACTGGACCTTAGGGCTGACCCTGCGTGTTGGTCTAGGGCTGAAGGTACATATTTGCAGTCACAATCACTCACAATTTTAAACTTAAACTTCTAGGCTTTGGTCTCTTGATACTTTTGGGAGACTCATGTAGGTGGTCCCCTAAACCCACCTGCCCTAGGCTAGGGTTTAGTTAAGACCACTACATAGAGGACCCAAAATGAGGTTTCCATTGGTCCATAGCTTATTGATGGTGGTTGCAACTCCAACTCTACCAAGATACCCAACCTATCCTTTTGCCCCAAAATTCCCCAAAATTACCTTGATACCCTTGAGACTACTGGCCAAAATTCCCAAATTTACCCAAAATACCCAAGTTGGTTCAAAAATCATTCCAAACACTTTGAAAACACCCAAACTACCCAAAATCACCAAAATTGGCCAAATTACCAAAATGCCCACTCCTCAGCCCAAGATTCCAAAAATTCCAAAAAATCCTAAAAATTCTCAAAACCTCCCAAATATTCCAATTTCATTGTTCTCAACTATCACATGACCCAATTTTGCCAATTTGACCATATTTGATCAAACCACCCAAATTTCCCTTTAAAGGCCCATATTTTCCCTAAATCACTCCAAATGTTTATCAAATTTGATCCAAATCTCCCCAAATTTCAATCCCAAACTCATATCCACTCTTGATGTGACCAATATAGACCAAATATAAGCTCAATTAGTCCATCATTTGAACCCAATTTTAATTTAGATCAAAACCCCAATTTTGACAACATGACTTGGTTCCACCAAATTGAACCCATAGCCCACTCAATTTGCCCCAATTTGTATTGAAGAACCTTAATAACATCCCCATAAATCAAACTTGACCTTCAATTGGGCTTGGAGAGGCCTCAATTTCATTTGATTTCAACCTAAGTCCAGAAAGCCCCAAATTTGCCCCAAATTGGCAATGCCTCAAAATCTCACCAAATTGATGGCCTTAGCCCCAAAATTTCCACTTCATCCCTTCATGAAAAATCTTCAAAACATCTCTCTTGATCATTTGAATTATTCAATTTGGACTTAGCCGAAGGCTATCCAAACCCAGACCCATGTCTAGCCCAACATGCCCAAATTGACCAAATTTCAAAAATCTCTCAAATTGACCGACCAATTGAGGTCAAAATCACTTCAACCCTTCACCAACAATCTTCATAACAATCATCTACACAATGTTGATTAATCAATTAGGCCAATTGATAGGGATAGCCTAGCCCAAACCAAAGCTTTGATCACTTGAACCCACATTGAACCCATGCACTAAAGGTGGCCTAACTACCCCAAAGTCACCAAATTAATGACTTTGCAACCATTAGTTGGACCCTAGTGGCCAGCCTAAACCTCTTAAAACCACCCAAACTAAGTCATGGACCAAANCAAACATCTCTCTTGATCATTTGAATTATTCAATTTGGACTTAGCCGAAGGCTATTCAAACCCAGACCCATGTCTAGCCCAACATGCCCAAATTGACCAAATTTCAAAAATCCCTCAAATTGACCGACCAATTGAGCTCAAAATCACTTCAACCCTTCACCAACAATCTTCATAACAATCATCTACACAATGTTGATCAATCAATTAGGCCAATTGATAGGGATAGCCTAGCCCAAACCAAAGCTTTGATCACTTGAACCCACATTGAACCCATGCACTAAAGGTGGCCTAACTACCCCAAAGTCACCAAATTAATGACTCTGCAACCATTAGTTGGACCCTAGTGGCCAGCCTAAACCTCTTAAAACCACCCAAACTAAGTCATGGACGAAATGTCCCCTAAATCATGGGATTTAATGCCATATTTGCTTAAGCCTTGGATATTTTTTCCAAAACAAATCCTAAAATCATTAAATTGTTGTGATATATTCCATTGGCTCACCTGACCTCCCTAGCCACCACCCCTGGCCAGCCAGCCAGCCTAGTGGCTGGAAAATGGCTAAACTGAGAGCCACCCTAATGGAATTAAACTCAATTCAAACCTCGATGCCACGCCATCCAAATTGCAGCTTAGAACCTCTCTACCCCTCCATCTAGGCAGCACATTTCACCCCCCAATTGGCCCTGCAAGAAAGCTTAAGGCCATTTTTATAAAAATCTCCCATCCATGACCATGGAGAGAGAGCTGAAAATTCTTCTAAGAGACTTCCCCAATTTGATCCCAAAGCCTCTTTGAGACATCCTCTGTGCAACCCAACCACCACATTGCCCTGAATCCCCTTGCCGGAGCTTAATTTTTTAGCTCAAAACTTTGTTAAGACAGGACAAAGCTCTCCACACCTCTACACTCCACCAAACTTAAATTAAACTCACCACACCTTCACAACATTAAAAGAAGCCAAATCCTCATTAAATCCCCCTTCCTCATAGAGCCCCTAGTATAAACTTTGATCAATACCTGAAATCGCCCTGGGTTGAATTTGGGTCTAGGAATTTCACCAAGAGCTGAGGCTTAATCCCTAGCTTCTTTGGACCCCAAAAAGTGTACCGAGACTCTCTGATCAAAGCTTCCCTTCTCAGAGCCAAGGTATTGATCTCCTCTTCCTCTCGAGCCTATTTTGATTCCCCATTTAAATAGGCTTGATTTAATTGTATGATTACCGTATGATATGTTCATCTCCCTTAGACGAGTTCATAGGTTTAAACCCAAAGTGATTCGGTTATGTCTAGGTCGACATCTTAGGGTATTAGTGTGGACGATCACGGGATCACTCTATTGGAGACAATGACGGGGAGCCGTCCGATCACGCTTCTATCAGATAGACAGAGGAGATCAAGACGAACAGTGTTTCCTTGCATGAACCGCGGGTTGAGTCAGTGGCTACGTGGATAGCGGCGTTCAACAAGAGCTCGCCACGCTTGCCTTTGGAGCTACATAGGATCCAGTCAGCGCCGCTCGTTTAAATAGATAAATAAGGAATTTAAAAAATTTAAAAAATGATCCCTAACTTTAAAATTCATATTGTGGTGTAGAAATATAATAAAAATAAAATAAAAATATCCTCTTGCTCAGTGAATAGAGGAAAATAATGTGGAAATAATTTTAAGTCCATGTGAGGCATATTTTATTTTTAATTAATTAAATACTTATTTGAATGTTTTGATTCTCCATGCATGTAGGTATATCACCATGGATTGAAATTTTAGCATGTTGTTGCCTCTATCTTAGGGGATATCTTTTGATTTTTCTAAAGTCAAAGGAGGTCTCTAGACAGAGATCTATATTTTCAAATTTATATGAATTATTTGCTTAAATTAATCATGGAAATTATTATGTTGCTTAGAAAAATCCCAGAAAATTTTGGAAGGTTTATGATGACCAGAGAACCTTTAAGAAAATTTATCATGAGCCAAGTCATTCAAAATACTCATAATCTTTACAAACCCTAAATCACTAAGATAATTAATTTTGAAAAATACAAATAATAAAATGACTTAATTTCNACAGCATTCAGAACACCGATTAGAATTTTCTACTACATAGTGATGCCATTCGGTTTAAAGAATGCCGGAGCAACATATCAGCGCACAATGAAAAAAAATTTTGACGTCGTCATTCACAACTAAGTAGAATGATACGTGGATGATGTGGTCATCAAAAGTAAACAAAAAATAGACCTTTGTATGATTTTAGGATCGTGTTCGAATGGTTACGATGATATGACCTTCAAATGAATCCCTGAAAGTGTGCCTTCGGCATTACTTCCGTGAAATTTTTGGGATTCGTTGTCCTTCATCGGGGAATTGAGATTGACCCGGATAAAATTAAAGTTATCTTGGAAATGCCTCCTCCTAAAACCTTGAAACAATTATGTTCCTTCTAGGGGAAGTTGGCATATCTGAGATGCTTTATTTCTAATCTCTCAGGTAGGTGTCAGCCTTTCTCGGCATAATGCCAAATTTGATTGGGAAGAAAAATGCCAGCGGGCTTTCGAGGACTTTAAACAATATTTAATGACACCTGCTATCTTGGTAGCCCTTATCCCGGGGAAACCGTTGATACTTTATACCGCGGCCTTAGATGACTCTAGTGGAGCCATCTTAGCCCAAGTCAATGATGAGCATAAAGAAAATGCACTCTACTACTTGTGTCATTGCTTAATACCAACGGAGATAAGGTTTCCACTTATTGAGAAGCATTGTCTGGCGTTAATTTTTGCCGCTCAAAAGCTTATACATTACATGCTTTCTCATAAGATTACCTTAATTTTAAAAGTTAATCCATTGCAATATCTGATGATCCGACCAACACTCTCCGGATGTTTAGCAAGATGGTCAATGATTTTATTGCAATTTGATATAACTTTTGTTCCCCTCTGTGCTATTAAGGGACAAATACTAGCAAACTTTCTCGCAACACACCCACTGCCAGTTGGGTCATCTCTCAACGATGAGTTATCAGACGAGCAGATACTACAAATGGAATTCTCCAGTGCGCAATGCTTGGAGATGTACTTCAATGGTGCTTTGTCAGCCACAAAAAATAAAAGATCAGACACAGTTATACCAGGCAAAGCAGGGATCGGTTTGATCTTTATCACGCCAGATAAGGGTATGTTGAGGTTCTCATACCACCTGACAGATCCGTGCACCAACATTGAAGCAGAATATGAAGCTTTAATCACCAGATTAGCGATGGCGATCTCAATGGATATAACAAACATTGCCATCTATGGCGACTCCCAACTCATCATCTAACAAGTCACCAGACTATACATAATTTTGAAACCAATATTTGAAGAATACCATCAATACACGATGAAACTCCTGGAGTAGATCCCCAATGTGACTTTCTACCAGATTCCTAGGGGAGATAATGCCCATGCCGACACTCTAGCAAAGCTCGTTAAGGAAATGACATGTCCCTTAGAGGAGTCCATTGAAATCACAGTACAAGGAAAACAAGTATTGTCCTAGATCAATATCAAAACTCTACACAAGCTTGGAAAAGAAGAAACAATAAATATAGTTGCAGACATCAATGATGATTGGTGCAAGCTATTAATAGAATATTTGCATACTAAAAAATTGCCAGAAGACAAGCCTGAAGCACATCATATCATAAGAAGGGACATGTCTTACGCCCTGGTGGGAAACATTCTCTACAGAAGATCGTTCGACCAAATTTGGCTATGGTGTTTGAGCAGAGCTGAAGCACAAAATATTGTCAAAGAGGTATATGCCGGTTTGTGTGGAGCTCACCAGTCAGGGCTAAATATAAAAATAAAGATCAAAAGACTCGGGTATTATTGGCCAACAATGATGTCCGACTGCATGAATACAACCAGGAAATGTCACCAATGCCAAGTGCATGGAGTGGTCTTATACCAGCCTCCAAATGTGCTACACCCAACTGTTGCCTCGTGGCCATTTGAGTGTTGGGGCACGAACATAATAGGTTTGATAGACCCTCCATCTTCCAAAGGACACAAGTTTATACTTGCCGCTATAGATTACTTCTCTAAATGAGCGGAGGCAGTACCGTTACGTGAGGTTACAACACATCACGTCCTTTAACTTTTCAAAAGTCAAATTGTTTACGACGAGGGAACCGTAGGATCCTGACCGGTGTCGCTCTAATGAACTTTAACAAGCCCGGTTAAAATTTAAAGAACTACAACCATAGAGCCACCTGATTTGACATCATAACTTGACACACTAAAAAATTCATACTTGTCGCGGCAAGGAGCTAGCATGGTGAGCAGCTTTTGACCTCACTTTTGGTTGAGGTTTAGTTTTTTCTCTTTGGAAGCCTAATTTCTAGCCATAGGACTTTTCTATTGACTATTCTTAGAAAATAAGAAAAGGAACCGTCACCATTAGAAATTCTACACTCTTCTTTACTCAACTTGAAGTTCCAGATATTGGTCATAACCTCTAGCACTTAGTAGGTGAGGTCATTATGGGGGAACTCAAGATGAGTCACGCTTAGGACTACTGGACCTTAGGGATGACCCTCTGTGTTGGTCTAGGGCTTAAGGTACCTATTTGCAGTCACAATCACTCACAATTTTAAACTTAAACTTCTAGGCTTTGGTCCCTTGATACTTTTGGGAGACTCATGTAGGTGGTCCCCTAAACCCACCTGCCCTAGGCTAGGGTTTAGTTAAGACCACTACATAGAGGACCCAAAATGAGGTTTCCATTGGTCCATAGCTTATTGTTGGTGGTTGGCACTCCAACTCTACCAAGATACCCAACCTATCCTTTTGCTCCGAAATTCCCCAAAATTACCTTGATACCCTTGAGACTCCTGGCCAAAATTCCCAAATTTACCCAAAATACCCAAGTTGGTTCAAAAATCATTCCAAGCACTTTGAAAACACCCAAACTACCCAAAATCACCAAAATTGGCCAAATTACCAAAATGCCCACTCCTTAGCCCAAGATTCCAAAAATTCCAAAAAATCCTAAAAATTCTCAAAACCTCCCAAATATTCCCAATTTCATTTTTCTGAACTATCACATGACCCAATTTTGCCAATTTGATCATATTTGATCAAACCACCCAAATTTCCCTTTAAAGGCCCATATTTTCCCCAAATCACTCCAAATGTTTATCAAATTTAATCCCAATCTCCCCAAATTTCAATCCCAAACTCATATCCACTCTTGATGTGACCAATATAGACAAAATATAAGCTCAATTAGTCCATCATTTGAACCCAATTTTGATTTAGATCAAAACCCCAAGTTTGACCACATGACTTGGTTCCACCAAATTGAACCCATAGCCCACTCAATTGGCCCCAATTTGTATTGAAGAACCTTAATAACATCCCCATAAATCAAACTTGACCTTCAATTGGGCTTGGAGAGGCCTCAATTTCATTTGATTTCAACCTAAGCCCAAAAAGCCCCAAATTTGCCCCAAATTAGCCATGCCTCAAAATCTCACCAAATTGATGGCCTTAGCCCCAAAATTTCCACTTCATCCCTTCATGAAAAATCTTCCAAACATCTCTCTTGATCATTTGAATTATTCAATTTGGACTTAGCCGAAGGCTATTCAAACCCAGACCCATGTCTAGCCCAACATGCCCAAATTGACCAAATTTCAAAAATCCCTCAAATTGACCGACCAATTGAGCTCAAAATCACTTCAACCCTTCACCAACAATCTTCATAACAATCATCTACACAATGTTGATCAATCAATTAGGCCAATTGATAGGGATAGCCTAGCCCAAACCAAAGCTTTGATCACTTGAACCCACATTGAACCCATGCACTAAAGGTGGCCTAACTACCCCAAAGTCACCAAATTAATGACTCTGCAACCATTAGTTGGACCCTAGTGGCCAGCCTAAACCTCTTAAAACCACCCAAACTAAGTCATGGACGAAATGTCCCCTAAATCATGGGATTTAATGCCATATTTGCTTAAGCCTTGGATATTTTTTCCAAAACAAATCCTAAAATCATTAAATTGTTGTGATATATTCCATTGGCTCACCTGACCTCCCTAGCCACCACCCCTGGCCAGCCAGCCAGCCTAGTGGCTGGAAAATGGCTAAACTGAGAGCCACCCTAATGGAATTAAACTCAATTCAAACCTCGATGCCACGTCATCCAAATTGCAGCTTAGAGCCTCTCTACCCTCCATCTAGGCAGCACATTTCACCCCCCAATTGGCCATGCAAGCAAGCCTAAGGCCATTTTTATAAAAATCTCCCCTCCACGACCATGGAGAGAGAGCTGAAAATTCTTTTAAGAGACTTCCCCAATTTGATCCCAAAGCCTCTTTGAGACATCCTCTGTGCAAGCCAACCACCACATTGCCGTGAATCCCCTTGCCGGAGCCTAATTTTTTAGCTCAAAACTTTGTTGAAGACAGGACAAAGCTCTCCACACCTCTACACTCCACCAAACTCAAATTAAACTCACCCACACCTTCACAACATTAAGAGAAGCCAAAGCCTCATTAAATTCCCCTTCCTCATAGAGCCCCTAGTATAAACTTTGATCAATACCTGAAATCGGCCTGGGTCGAATTTGGGTCTAGGAATTTCACCAAGAGCTGAGGCTTAATCCCTAGCTTCTTTGGACCCCAAAAAGTGTACCGAGACTCTCTGATCGAAGCTTCCCTTCTCAGAGCCAAGGTATTGATCTCCTCTTCCTCTCGAGCCTATTTTGATTCCCCATTTAAATAGGCTTGATTTAATTGTATGATTACCGTATGATATGTTCGTCTCACTTAGACGAGTTCATAGGATTAAGCCCAAAGTGATTCGGTTGGGTCTAGGCCGACATCTTAGGGTATTAGTGTGGACGATCACGGGATCACTCTATCGGGGACAATGACGGGGAGCCGTCCGATCACGCGTCTATCAGATAGACGGAGGAGATCTAGACGGACAGTGTTTCCTTGCATGAACCACGGGCCGAGTAAGTGGCTACGTGGATAGCGACGTTCAACCAGAGCTCGCCACGCTTGCCTTTGGAGCTGCATAGGATCCAGTCAGCGCCGCTTGTTTAAATAGATAAATAAGGAATTTAAAAAATTTAAAAAATGATCCCTAACTTTAAAAATTCATATTGTGGTGTAGAAAAATAATAAAAATAAAATAAAAATATCCTATTGCTCAGTGAATAGAGGAAAATAATGTGGAAAGAATTTTAAGTCCATGTGATGCATATTTTATTTTTAATTAATTAAACACTTATTTGAATGTTTTGATTCTCCATGCATGTAGGCATATCACCATGGATTGAAATTTTAGCATGTTGTTGCCTCTATCTTAGGGGATATCTTTTGATTTTTCTAAAGTCAATGGAGGTCTCTAGACAGAGATCTATATTTTCAAATTTATATGAATTATTTTCTTAAATTAATCATGGAAATTATTATGTTGCTTACAAAAATCCAAGAAAAGTTTGAAAGGTTTATGATGACCAGAGAACCTTTAAGAAAATTTATCATGAGCCAAGTCATTCAAAATACTCCTAATCTTTACAAACCCTAATTCACTAAGATAATTAATTTTGAAAAATACAAACAACAAAATGACTTAATTTCTAATCTCCACTATTGTTTAGGATCCAGAGAACTCACCATAAAAATTTCAAAGCATTTTGAGTTCATTTGATGGCCTAAATTGATTTTTTAAGTTAAATATCTTTTTTGGCACTTAAATGATTTTTAAAAGTCAAAATATAACTCAAGAATTTATAAATACTTGTTTTTTNTATAAAAACTTGTTTTTTTAAGTTCTCTATGATTAAGGGAATTTTCTAAAAATAAAATGGAGTTTAAAATAAAAACTTGATTTTTTAGCCCATTTTGAAAATTTAAAATAATTAAAAATTCATAAAAATCACAAAAATAATAAAATTCATGGAAATGTTCTAAGTTGCTTNTATTTAAAATAATTAAAAAATTCATAAAAATTACAAAAATAATAAAATTCTTGGAAATGTTCTAAGTTGCTTCCTAAGCACTTAAGAACAATTAGGATATTTTTCCTGATTTTCTAAATAAAGATACTAAATTTTAATGATTAAAAATAATTTTTAAAGGCTAAAAAAGAATTTTTACTAAAATAATTCCAATAAATCAAATAAAACTCAGAAAAATATAAAATTTTCTTCTATAGGTTCTCTGACCTCAGGAAGATTTTTCAAAAATACAAACTTAATTTTCCCAATTTAAAATTTTCTATATTTAATAAACACTCTAGAATTTAAAATAATTTTTAAAATTCAAATAAAATTCAAAAATCATGAAATTTAGTCCAAAGGCATCTCTAGTCTAGGTCTACTTCAAGAAAAAATTTCAAGGGATTAAGATTTACCTTAGTTAAGTTAGGAATTTTCTTTGAAAAATCCTATTTTTGCATGAAAATAATTATATAAGTTANGAAAAATATAAAATTTTCTCCTATTGGTTCTCTGACCTCAGGAAGATTTTTCAAAAATACAAACTTAATTTTCACCATTTAAAATTCTCTATATTTAATAAACGCTCTAGAATTTAAAATAATTTTTAAAATTCAAATAAAATTCAAAAATCATGAAATTTAGTCAAAGGGCTTCTCTACCCTAGTTCTACTTCAAGAAAAAATTTCAAGGGATTAAGATTTACCTTGGTTAAGTTAGGAATTTTCTTTGAGAAATCCTATTTTTGCATGAAAATAATTATATAAGTTAAATTAAATTTAAAAAAATCACATTTTCTCCTATGATGTCTTAATTGACCCATGAATGAGGTAAGATAAAAATTTCAAAGTCATTTGAATTGAATAATGTCTCAATTGACCCATGAATAAGGTAGGATAAAAATTTCAAAGTCATTTGAATTGAATTTAAAATTATGAAGAGTTAGAGCCTTAATAGAAAATATGTAATTTTGGAAATTTAGCCTTAATTAACATTTAGGCTTAATTCAAAGAGGGAAATGAGCAACCTCTGATCTTAATCCGTTTATTTGGATGTTTGAAATAAAAGGGGTCAGCACGGCCATCTTCAACAGCAAAACCTGTCTTCCGCAGCTAAACCAATCTTCCTTCCTTATATGTAAACAACAAAGCTGTAGGTCTTTAAGGTTTCTTGCTTATGCAACGTAAATCCTCACCTTATATTTAAGCCTTTGTATAACCCTGCTATACAATATAAGCCCAAACTCATCTTAAAATTCCGAGGTTGTCGTTTGTCACAACCTAAATCCTCATATCTTTCAGGCTATTTGTGTGATCGTTTCACACAAATGTATGCCCTAACAAATAAAATTGGCACGATGAAACACCTAAATTTTGCTCCTCAAAATGAAGCTAAACTTTAGGATAACTTGGGAAGTCACTGAGATTCTCCTCTGGATCTATGACATCCCCTAGTTCTTCATCCTTTGGACTCCACGAAATGTTCCAAATTTGAACCAATCCCCTTTCACACCTCTTTGTTCGATCTCATTGAAAAGTCCTACCCTTTGATACTCCTAGAAGATAATATTTCCTGATTTTATCGAGTCTTCTTAAGTGACTTTGGTCATTTAAGATGTAATTAACTATAGGGGCTTGCTCTTATAGGAAGCATGTCCAAACCCAGCTTAATATACCTTTATATTAAATAAGGAAACTTGTCGGCAAATATAAAGGTTTCGCAGACCAAACGGACGTCATCTATTTAATCTTTTATATTAAATAGAGGAACTTGTCGGCAAATACAAAGGTTTTGCAGACCAATCCTTATATTAAATAGAGGAACTTGTCGATAAATATAAAGGTTTCACAGACCAAACATATGTCATTTGTTCCTTAGTTTATTTGATCGAGCCTCATCTTCAAGTCTTGTGTTTATCCTTCGGGATAGATACAAGATTTGAAGTATTGTGCTCTTTCATTTAAACAATTAAAAATATGGGGTCAGTTTGATTTCATATTTTTCTAAAATTCAATATATATGTAAATTAAAACGTTCTTCCGAAGCAGACAACAGGATTTTGATTCTGGGGACCGACAACTTCTTACGAATAACTCCATCAACCAAAAATAACACTGACAACAACACGACCATCTTGAACATCAAAACTTATCTTCCCCAGCTAAACCAATCTTCCTTCCTTAGATATAAGGAACAAAGCCATAGAACTTCAAGGTTGCTTGCTTATGCATGTAAATCCTCACCTTCTTCTTAGGCCTTTGTACAACTCTGCTATATAATATAATCCCTAACTCATCTTAGGATTCCGAGGTCATCGTTACTCACGACCTAAACCCTCACATCTTTTAGGCTATTTTTGTGATAGTTTCACACACATGTAAGCCCTAACTAATAAAACTGGTAGGATGAAACACCTAAATATTTCTTAGAAATGAAGCCAAACATTAGGATAGCTTGGGAAGTCACCAGGGTTCTTTTCTGGATCCATGACATCCCCTAGTTCTTCCTTCTTTGGACTCTACAAAAAAATATTCCAAATTTGAACCAATCCCCTTTCACACTTCTATGTTCAATCTTATTGAAAAGTCCTACCCTTTGAAACACCTTAAAGATAATATTTCCTGATTTTTATCAAGAGTCTTCTTAGGTGACTTTGGTCATTTAATATGTGATTAACTAAAGGGGCTTGCCCTTATAGGAAGCATGTCCAAATCCAGCTTAATATAAATCCTATTTAATTTTTTATATTTAATAGGGGAACTTGTCGGCAAATACAAAAGTTTTGCAGACTAAACGAATGTCATATATATTTTAGTTTATTTGATCGAGCCTCACATCAAGTCTAGTGTTTATCCTTTGGCATATATACAAGATTTGAGGCATAACACTCTTCCATTTAAACAATTAAAGATATGGGGTCAGTTTGAATTCATATTTTTCTAAAATTAAATATACATGTAAAATAAAACGTTCTTCCAAAACAGGCAAGGAGATTTTGATTTCAGTGACCGACAGCTTCTTACGGGCAACTCCTCCAACCAAAAATAGTGCCGACACTCCCCAAGGAATCCGGTAAAAAGTTACACTAGGAATTTGTTCAAGCAGCTTCATTGTGTACTGGTGATATGCTGCTAACCTTGGTTTCAAAATCTTATATTGTCCGACTACTTATTGGATGACTAGTTGTGAGTCATCATAGATGACAATATATGTTATATCCATCGGACTGCCAATTCCAACCAGTAAATTTGGCTTCATATTTGTCTTTGTTGTTGGTACATGGCTCTGTCCGGTGATAGAAGAATCTTAGCATGCCCTTTTCTCGCATGATGAAGATCAAACCAATTCCTGCTTTACATGGTACAATTGTTCCTGATCCATTGTCATTTCTGGCTGATGAAGCTCCATCAAAGTACATCTCCTAGCATTGTTCACTGGAGAATTCCATTTGTAATATATGTTCATCTGATAGTTTGTCATTAAGTGGGGACCCAGTTGGAAGTGGGTGTGCAGTGAGAAAATCTGCTAAAATCTGTCCCTTGATAGTACAAATGAGAACAAAAGTTATATCAAATTGAAATAAAATCATCAACCATCTTGCTAGACGCCAGAGAGTGTTAGTCGGATCATCAAATATTGCAACAGACTAACTTTTAAAATTAGAGTTACTTTATGAGAAAGCATGTAATGTCTAAGCTTCTGGGCGATAAAAAGAAAAGCTAGACAATGCTTCTCAATAGGCAGATACCTTATCTCCATCAGTATTAGACGATGAATTAAGTAGTAGAGTGCATTTTCTTTACCTTCATCATTGACATGGGCTAAGAGGGCACCAAGAGAGCATTTAAGGCCACCGTATAAAGTATTAAAGGTTTTCCCGGGATAGGGGCTGCCAAAACAGGAGGTGTCATTAAATATTGTTTAAAGTCCTCAAAAGCCAGCTGACATTTCTCTTCCCAAATAACATTGACATCCTTTTAAATAAATGCCAAGAAGGGATGACACCTACCTGAGAGATTAGAAATAAAATGTCTAAGATATGCCAACTTCCCTTGGAAGAAATGTAGTTGTTTCAAGGATTTGGGAGGAGGAATTTCTAAGATAGCTTTAATCTTATCCGGGTCAATCTCTATTCCCCGATAACAAATGACGAATTCTAGAAAATTTCTGGAGGTAAAACTAAAGGTGCACTTTAAGGGATTCATCTTAAGGTTGTACTATCATAATCATTTGAACACAATCCTCAAATCGTACAAATGGTCTACTTCTTATTTACTTTTGATGACCAAATCATCCACGTAGCACTCCACCTGGTTGTGAATGAGATCACAAAGATTTTCATCATAGCTCATTGGTGTGCTATTCTAGCGCTCTTCAACCCAAACGACATCACAGTGTAGCAGAAAATCTCAATATGTGTTCTGAATGTTGTAAGTGCTTCATCCTCGAGAGCTATCTTGATTTGGTTGTTCCTCGATGATCCGTCCATAAAGAAGAAAATCTCATGAGTCAAAGTGATGTCCACCATCTTTTCTGGCATTGGTAATGGAAATTTGTCCTTTGAACATGCTTTGTACGAATCCCAGAAGTCAACACATACATGGATTTGTCCACTTTTCTTCTTAACAAGCACAATGTCAAGTAACCATGNGTTTTGGAAATTTAGCCTTAATTAACATTTAGGCTTAATTCAAAGAGGGAAATGAGCAACCTCTGATCTTAATCAGCTTATTTGGATGTTTGAAATAAAAGGGGTTAATTGATAGAAACCAACCTCACTTTCTTAATTAAAAAGATAAGTTAAAATTTTTTTAGATTATTTAAATTTGGAAGTTTATTAAAATAAAATGAACCTAGGACTTAGGTGTACGAATTTTGAAGTCAATAATTAATCAATTTAATACCCCCATTTGTTTTTTAAATGAAATTCAAATAATAAATCATGATCACCTAAAGCTTAACAATTTCAAAACTAATTAAGACATTCACCTAAGTCTTAAGGGCTTAGTAGTAATCTAAGTTAAATCAAGATTGAATAAATGAGGATTAGAAAAACAAACATAATTAAAATGAGAACATCTTTCAAACACTACAAGCCCAATTAGGACGAAAATTTGGCTAAGTGTTCCAATAACACTAACTTGCCTCTTTAAGGGTATTCACCCACATAATATTCAAAATTAAATTACAAATGATTATTACCTTACTATTAGGGATAATGGATACAACAATGTTCATTGAACATTAGGGTGTTCATAGGATGAATTATTAAGCAACATAATAAATTTAAATGAGCTCGAGGCTTTTCACTAGGTGATAAGCTAGAATCATGGACTTGCTTCTTCCTTTTAATCTGTTGGATACCTCGGAGAGCTACTAAGCTTAATATGTTTTGCTTGACAAATATCAACCTTAATCAAATTAATAAGGACCCACCAAGTTATGAACTATGGTTAGGTAGGTCGGTCGTCAAAATTTTACTTCCCCGTTTCATATAAACTGCCTTAACATGTCTTTTGAATTTTAGGTGGTGGAACGAAAAGACTCGCCAGATACGCTTTTACAGTTTTTAGTAGTGTCTTTCTTGTACTTTTATGCTATACTTTTGTGCTTATATAGACTTGCATGCTAAACAACGATGCCACCTTGCATGAAAACTAAAACTATCAGGATAGTCACAGAACCAAAACCTAAACTAAAACTAAAATCTACCAAGATAAAATTCACCGTCACAACATTCAAAATATTAAACAACTCAAAATTTAATCACAAACATCACACAAAACTACAATTACAACTAAATTAAGATGCGGTGATTGGGAATTCCTTGGAGGAGGTAACCTACGGTTGCTAACGAGGCTTCCCACGGTGTAAATGTAATTATGGAACTCATTAAGTTGAGTTTAGTAAGTTCATTTGGACTAAGTGAATCCAATAGAAAATAGTGGTGTCAGAACGAGGGAACTGTCTGTTCTTAACCGGTGTCGCTCTAATCAACTTTAATATGCCCCCATAAAATTTAAAGAACTTCAACCATACGGCCACCTGATTTGACATCATAACTTGACACACTTGAAAACTCAAACTTGCCGCGGCAAGGACTTTGGAGCTAGCATGGTGGGCAGCACGGCCATCTTCAACAGCAAAACCTGTCTTCCGCAGCTAAACCAATCTTCCTTCCTTATATGTAAACAACAAAGCCGTAGGTCTTTAAGGTTTCTTGCTTATGCAACATAAATCCTCACATTATCTTTAAGCCTTTGTATAGCCCTGCTATACAATATAAGCACGAACTCATCTTAAAATTCTGAGGGTGTCATTTGTCACAACCTAAGTCCTCATATCTTTCAGGCTATTTGTGTGATCGTTTCACACAAATGTATGCCCTAACAAATAAAATTGGCACGATGAAACACCTAAATTTTGCTCCTCAAAATGAAGCGAAACTTGAGGATAACTTGGGAAGTCACTGAGATTCTCCTCTGGATCTATGACATCCCCTAGTTCTTCATCCTTTGGACTCTACAAAATGTTCCAAATTTGAACCAATCCCCTTTCACACCTCTTTGTTCGATCTCATTGAAAAGTCCTACCCTTTGATACTCCTAGAAGATAATATTTCCTGATTTTATCGAGTCTTCTTAAGTGACTTTGGTCATTTAAGATGTAATTAACTATAGGGGCTTGCTCTTATAGGAAGCATGTCCAAACCCAGCTTAATATAAACCCTATTTAATTCCTTATATTAAATAGAGGAACTTGTCGATAAATATAAAGGTTTCACAGACCAAACATATGTCATTTGTTCCTTAGTTTATTTGATCGAGCCTCATCTTCAAGTCTTGTGTTTATCCTTCGGGATAGATACAAGATTTGAAGTATTGTGCTCTTTCATTTAAACAATTAAAAATATGGGGTCAGTTTGATTTCATATTTTTCTAAAATTCAATATATATGTAAATTAAAACGTTCTTCCGAAGCAGACAACAGGATTTTGATTCTGGGGACCGACAACTTCTTACGAATAACTCCATCAACCAAAAATAACACTGACAACAACACGACCATCTTGAACATCAAAACTTATCTTCCCCAGCTAAACCAATCTTCCTTCCTTAGATATAAGGAACAAAGCCATAGAACTTCAAGGTTGCTTGCTTATGCATGTAAATCCTCACCTTCTTCTTAGGCCTTTGTACAACTCTGCTATATAATATAATCCCTAACTCATCTTAGGATTCCGAGGTCATCGTTACTCACGACCTAAACCCTCACATCTTTTAGGCTATTTTTGTGATAGTTTCACACACATGTAAGCCCTAACTAATAAAACTGGTAGGATGAAACACCTAAATATTTCTTAGAAATGAAGCCAAACATTAGGATAGCTTGGGAAGTCACCAGGGTTCTTTTCTGGATCCATGACATCCCCTAGTTCTTCCTTCTTTGGACTCTACAAAAAAATATTCCAAATTTGAACCAATCCCCTTTCACACTTCTATGTTCAATCTTATTGAAAAGTCCTACCCTTTGAAACACCTTAAAGATAATATTTCCTGATTTTTATCAAGAGTCTTCTTAGGTGACTTTGGTCATTTAATATGTGATTAACTAAAGGGGCTTGCCCTTATAGGAAGCATGTCCAAATCCAGCTTAATATAAATCCTATTTAATTTTTTATATTTAATAGGGGAACTTGTCGGCAAATACAAAAGTTTTGCAGACTAAACGAATGTCATATATATTTTAGTTTATTTGATCGAGCCTCACATCAAGTCTAGTGTTTATCCTTTGGCATATATACAGGATTTGAGGCATAACGCTCTTCCATTTAAACAATTAAAGATATGGGGTCAGTTTGAATTCATATTTTTCTAAAATTAAATATATATGTAAAATAAAACGCTCTTCCAAAACGGGCAACGAGATTTTGATTTCAGTGACCGACAGCTTCTTACGGGCAACTCCTCCAACCAAAAATAGTGCCGACACTCCCCAAGGAATCCGGTAAAAAGTTACACTAGGAATTTGTTCAAGCAGCTTCATTGTGTACTGGTGATATGCTGCTAACCTTGGTTTCAAAATCTTATATTGTCCTACTACTTATTGGATGACTAGTTGTGAGTCATCATAAATGACAATATATGTTATATCCATCAGACTGCCAATTCCAACCAGTAAATTTGGCTTCATATTTGGCTTTGTTTTTGGTACATGGCTCTGTCCGGTGATAGAAGAATCTTAGCATGCCCTTTTCTCGCATGATGAAGATCAAACCAATTCCTGGTTTACATTGTATAATTGTTCCTGATCCATTATCTTTTCTGGCTGATGAAGCTCCATCAAAGTACATCTCCTAGCATTGTTCACTGGAGAATTCCATTTGTAATATATGTTCATCTGATAGTTTGTCATTAAGTGGGGACCCAGCTGGAAGTGTGTGTGCAGTGAGAAAATATGCTAAAATCTGTCCCTTGATAGTACAAATGAGAACAAAAGTTATATCAAATTGAAATAAAATCATCAACCATCTTGCTAGACGCCAGAGAGTGTTGGTCGGATCATCAAATATTGCAACAGACTAACTTTTAAAATTGGAGTTACTTTATGAGAAAACATGTAATGTCTAAGCTTTTGGGCGATAAAAAGAAAAGCTAGACAATGCTTCTCAATAAGCAGATACCTTATCTCCATCAGTATTAGACGATGACTTAAGTAGTAGAGTGCATTTTCTTTACCTTCATCATTGACATGGGCTAAGAGGGCACCAAGAGAGCATTTAAGGCCACCGTATAAAGTATTAAAGGTTTTCCCGGGATAGGGGCTGCCAAAACAGGAGGTGTCATTAAATATTGTTTAAAGTCCTCAAAAGCCAGCTGACATTTCTCTTCCCAAATAACATTGACATCCTTTTAAATAAATGCCAAGAAGGGATGACACCTACCTGAGAGATTAGAAATAAAATGTCTAAGATATGCCAACTTCCCTTGGAAGAAATGTAGTTGTTTCAAGGATTTGGGAGGAGGAATTTCTAAGATAGCTTTAATCTTATCCGGGTCAATCTCTATTCCCCGATAACAAATGACGAATTCTAGAAAATTTCTGGAGGTAAAACTAAAGGTGCACTTTAAGGGATTCATCTTAAGGTTGTACTATCATAATCATTTGAACACAATCCTCAAATCGTACAAATGGTCTACTTCTTATTTACTTTTGATGACCAAATCATCCACGTAGCACTCCACCTGGTTGTGAATGAGATCACAAAGATTTTCATCATAGCTCATTGGTGTGCTATTCTAGCGCTCTTCAACCCAAACGACATCACAGTGTAGCAGAAAATCTCAATATGTGTTCTGAATGTTGTAAGTGCTTCATCCTCGAGAGCTATCTTGATTTGGTTGTTCCTCGATGATCCGTCCATAAAGAAGAAAATCTCATGAGTCAAAGTGATGTCCACCATCTTTTCTGGCATTGGTAATGGAAATTTGTCCTTTGAACATGCTTTGTACGAATCCCAGAAGTCAACACATACATGGATTTGTCCACTTTTCTTCTTAACAAGCACAATGTCAAGTAACCATGTGGTGTATTGCTCTTCTCTCACAAAGTTAACGTCTATTAATTTATTTACTTCAGAAATGACTTGTTACTCTATTTAAAGGCGCATTCTTATTGGAGCTTTTTTTACTGTGGTCATATTCTTGTTCACCCCAAGTTTATGAACTGTAACTTTTGCTGACAGTCCTGACATTTCATCATAATTCCATGCAAAGCAATCTTTGATTTCTATTAACAATTTGATCAACTGTAAAGATTATTCATCATTGTGTCGAGAACTTATAAATGTAGGTCGGGGCTGCTCTTCCATCCCTAAATTAATTTCCTTCAATTCATCAACAATTGACTTGATTTATTCCTCAAATTCTAGCGGAGTGTCTTCTATCAGCTAATTGGTAGAGTCATCCTCCACATCAAGGCAATGCTTTTCCAATTCACTAGTAACAATCATACAAAATTCTTAATCATCAAGTGATATGATTGTACCAAATCTGAGACCCTCTTTTGAGTTGAGAGTTGAACTTTTACATCTCACAAATTTTTTAAAAGTTGTAATTTATGTTTTGGTATTTGTTTTGGAACATGTCTCAGTTGAATTAAATTTTGTACACAAGTTGAAAAAGGTTGGCTCTTCCTCATCCACGTCCCCGACCTCGACTTCTGGTGCGTAAACTAAAAGAGTCCCCACCAACTCATTGCAAAATAGTGGTGGAAGCTTGCTGAAGCAGACCTGAATGGCCTCCCCTTTATGGTTCTTCAGAATCTTTACTTTTATTTGTCACAATTTTACGAGACAAGACCATTTTCTTTAGAGGAGCATAGCAAGTGACATCTTCATGAACGTAACTTCATGAACTGAAAATGGCTATAAATCTTCCTTGATGCAATGTTCTTGTCCTTTTTTGTATTACTTAATGCACTGGTGTAGAGATAATGGAACATGTTGTGTTCGTGAATCCATGGTCGACCTAGTAGAGCATTTAAAGAGGTCTCGACATCGATAATATGGATTTTAGTTGTTTTACTATTTCTCAAACTTTCATAAGTAATGTAATTGATCCAAGGGCTCTCTCTTCCTTCTGATTAGATCCTCTTAACATTATTTTATCAGCTAAAAGTTCTTGAGCTTCAATATTCAAATAAGCCAGTGTCCGTAGACTCATGAGTGATGCTCCCGGGTCTACCAAGACTCTGGACAGTACAAATCTACCGATATTAACTGAGATATAGAGCGGCCTATTATGGTCGGTGGTACCAAGCAACAAGTTTTCATCGGTAAGGTTACCCCAGACTGTTCTTTCAACAAGTAAACTTTATTCCAAGATGTGTTGGCCAACTGGGCGAAGCAAATCTCTCGGTCAAGTAAAGCTATAACTAGAGACTTTCTCATCTCTTTTGACAGGATTAGAGCGTCGTAGATGCTTAATTTGGCTGGTAACTTCCTATGATGAGCTAAGACATTGTAATCCACTTTTGTGTAATCCTTCAATTTTCTCTTGGTTACGTGGTTCTTTCATCGATGGAGGTGAGGTAGCTCTTCTCAAGTTACTATTTGCTTTCCTTTATTCGTGGGAGCTATTCTCAGAGGTAATACTTTCCCGCTCCTTAAGCTCACTTCTGTAATTCTTTCTTCTTGAGATGTCGTAGGAGAATCTTTTAGTATTTTTTCTTTGTCGGAAAGATCTAAGTTGATGGCAAGTGGTGCACCGTGGCACTCAAGGGTTAGTTCCTCACTCCTGGTACTATCATAATTGTTATTGTCGATGTCTTCTTTGGTCTTACTAGAAGGTTCATCGAACTAAAAAATGATTTGAGGATCATTATAGGAATCTAGATCAAAGTTAGATTGGTCATAATTGATTGCGCTATCGCTAGAAATAGTTGAAACGTAGCCAAAATCATAATCATTATATTTATAAGACCCCAAAGGGGCAAAATGATAATCATATAAGGTGAGGGGTTTGAGGATTTTCTTCCTCAAATCTGAGACAACTAATCTAGCAGAGGCACCCCCTATCCTACCCCGCTTGCCATCAGTCTTAGTGGTGGTGTTCTTTTTCTTTTTTAACTGTGACGAATCTTCTAGCGGAATCTTAATCTCAGGCTTGGCAGGTTGAAGACTCTGAATGGGGACTTGTGCTGATGTATTCTAGATTTGGTTTAGTACCCTCTTAAACTTGTTTCCAAGTTGTACTCTATCCATCTTTACCAGTATATGGGTCAATCAGAGAGACTGGCTCAGTCGAAATCACATTTATAGAACCTTTTTCAGATTCTTTTAAATATTCTTTCGGGCTCATTATATTCCCTTTTTAAAGGTTCCTCTTAAGCCAATCCTTTAAAACAAAACATCTCTCTGTAGTGTGTCCAAGCAACTTGTGATACAGGCAATAATTTGGTTGATCCTTCTTGTTGACCTCTTTGGGTTTCTTTGGATCCAGTAATATGAACTCAGCCTTCTTCATCAGTTCTGAACATTTTGGGTAACACTTCATATTTAAAGGAATATCCCTCTTTCCTACATTCTGCAATGGACATTTTCTTATTCTCTATATGGTATGATCATCCCCGATGTTGTTGTTGGCTAGGCCGGCCTTACCATTGTGGCTGTTGTTGAGCATGTTGCGATGACGAATGATGAGAATTCTCCGCATGTTTCTTAATTAATTGTTTTCATTTATTGACCGTTGTCACTGTTCTAGATTTCTTTTCTAATACTATGGTCATCCTAGACTTCTTGGCCTGCTCATGAGAATCCATATGTTTGACTTCTTCTTGAAGATTGTTAGTTTTGCTAAGTAGCTTCTTGAAGGATTTAATGGCGAGTCCCATGAGCATGAAACCTACTAGCTCATGAATGCTTTTGAGTGATATCTCAATTGCATGATGTTCCTGTAGTTGAGGTCCACATTTCATGTTAATGTTTCTCCACCTAAAAATACAGTCCACTAAAGTCTCGCTGGGCTTCTGCTTCTCTACTATGAGATCTCCAATAAACACACAATGATGTGCTCCGACAAATATCTTCACAAACAATTGTTCTAATTTGATGAATGTCATGACTAATCTGTTGGGTAATTTGACATACCAATAAAAAGCGATCCCTGACAGGTAGCTGACAAACTGTCGAAAGAGTCGTTACCTCCAGTATTACTACAAGTGGCTCGAAAATGTGTTATATGATGTTTGGGATTTCCAGTTCCGTCAAATATCTTAAAGTTTGGTGACACGAAACCCTTAGGGTAAGGTAAGAAATCAAATTCCTCTGGGTAAGTTCTACCTTTGAAAATTAATGCGCCACCCTTAGATTGGGCTAAGACCTCCCGAACTTGCTCGACCATTTAGAAGAAGTTCTGAAAGTATGTGAAAAAATCAACCTAGTACTAAATTGGGAAAAATTTCAATTTATAGTTGTAAGAGGAATTGTACTTGGGCATAAAATTTTTGAAAATGACATGGAAGTAGATCTTGCAAAAATTTAAGTTATTGAAATATTAACACCTCCGACTAATGTTAAAGGGGTAAGAAGCTTTTTAGGACAAGCTGGTTTCTAGAGGCATTACATAAAAAAATTTTCTAAAATAGCTAAGCCATTATGCAAACTTTTAGAAAAGGACAAAAAATTTAATTTTAATGAGGAATGCATAAAAGCATTTGAGTTATTGAAAGAAAAATTAATCACTGCACCTATAACAGTTCCACCTGATTGGGAGAAACCATTTGAAAAAATGTGCGATGCTAGTGATTATGCTATGGAGATTGTTTTAGGACAAATGCACAACAAAATTTTTAAAGTTATATATTATGCTAGTAAAACTCTAAATGATGCTCAAATTAACTAC
>JXCR01140946.1:682018-706164 GCA_002079205.1 Phalaenopsis hybrid cultivar
CAGATTCAACCCATAACTGATCAAGCAAGCAAGATCTGGCTAAGTTGAGGGCCCAGAAAACTGCTTGACATTCTGCCTCAAGTGAGTCAACAGCCTTGATTGGAGATTGGAAATATAAGATGCATTTCCCCTCATGGTTCCTAAAAACCCCACCAATGCCTGCAGACTGGGATTTATGGCTGCCATCTATGTTAATTTTGATCCAACCAAGCTTTGGGAGAGTCCAGCAGATAGTCACAACTTTGGAAATTTGAGGCTTGAGAAAAGAAACAATCTCCAACACAGTCTTATACTTTTTAAAGTTGATCAGTTTTTGAATAAAAGCAATACAATTTAGACCCACCCTCTATATAAATATATATATCTATATATTCTTATCTTATTTGATAAGTTTTATATATTAAATGATAATAATCCTACACAATTTTATAAATTATAAATTAAGACAAATATTGATATTAGAGGAAAATTTGGAATCAAATTAATCAAAAACATAAAGACGCAACTTTGACCTCTAGCGCCGACAACGCTCGCAGATGAACCAAAGCGCCGGCAGCGCCATCGGGAGTGCCGACAGTGCTGAGAGTAGTTTTGTGATTTTTAATGGTTTTTGGCAGACTTTGGCGATATTTTGCTATGTAATAATCACCGGGAGGTGTTTTTTATGTCCTAAAAACTGCCTTGGACGGCTGCAAACTTCCTATTTTTGAATTCCATGGCCTCCAATTCCAAAAATACTTCCAGGTATGGAGTTTTTAATCGAAGAAAGTTTATCAGTTTTTATGCGCAAAGATTATATGAAAAAGTTATTGTAAAGAAGAGACTTATCAAGAAGAGAGGATTTGTCAATCACGGATGATTAATACAAGTTCTCTGATTGATAAAATTATTGTACAAAGGCGATGGGAAGTTCTGTGCTACACTACCATTGCAGTTGTTGTACCAGTAGTGAAGGAATTCTATGCAAACATACATGGAATTACCCAATGAGTCATCTTCGTATAAGGTAAGGCTGTACCATTTACTCCAGCGTGAATCAATGAGTTGTATATGATAGAAAATGTTCCAATCTGTCATTATACAAATTTCATCCCCACAAGAGATTTGATGCAAGATGTCTCTAATTTTCTGACGGATGAAAGTGATATTTGGGAAATGCGAGATGAAGGATATCTTTGTTTCTCTGCTTCATTACTTAATCCAATATCAAAGCGGTGGCATTTTTTTCATTTCTGCAAAATTACTCCTACCATGAAAATTAGTAGAGTTACCAAAGAAAGTGCTATTTTGAATTATTGCATTCGGATGGAAAAACTAATTGATATAGGATCTATCATATTTAAATTTGTTATGGGTATTATTATGAATGTTTCAATTTATGGATTTGGGCATCCTTCCATAATTTTCCTACTTTGTAGTCAATCTCAAGTTCCATATGAAAGTTGGGAAAAAAATTTATTACCTTGGGAGCCCATGATTCCTATTGATGTTAATTAAGTTGGGAATGGGATTGAGGCATTAGATACTATCTTGGATCATTCATCACATGCTTCAACTCCATTGATGCCACAAACAATTGGAAGTTCACTTGTTGTAGAAAAGAAATTGAAGAAAATTGAAAGAGAACTTCATAGTATTATGAATGCAATATGAGATCTTAAGTACCCTTTTGATCACCTGGATTAGACGATGAAATTTTTTTTTGATCATACTGGAACATTTGAAGCAGGATTAGTCCAAATGTTTAAAAAAAGGATGGATCAAAGAAAATTTGACATATCAATTCAAGTACCGACCCTTCTACAATCTTCATGTTCATTACCAGTCGATGGGAGATAACAGAAGAGGAGAAAGCACTAAAGAAGAGGTAGTATAATTAAAGAATTTGGACTCTCTCTGCTAGTTTAAAAAACTTATGTACTTAATTTAATTGTGTGGATTTGATTTAGCTTGCTTTGCTTTAGAATTCTGAACTTTGATTGTGTGTATAGTTCTGTGTCAACGTTAGTGTCGTGGCTTGATTTCGATGCTGATTTTTAATTTAGTTTGCTTAGTATGTGTGAAAGTGTGATTAGAAAAATGTGTTTATAAAATTGTATTTTCATATATAAAAGTTAGTTTGTTGTTGTTTGTGAAAATGATTATTTNCTTATAAAATTGTATTTTCATATATAAAAGTTAGTTTGTTGTTGTTTGTGAAAATGATTATTTATGAAAATGTTTGTTTTTGAATTATTGTTTGATAAAAATTTGTGTTAAAAAAAAAACTTTTGAGAAAATTGAAAGGAAATTGAAAATTGAAAAAAATTGAAAAAGAAATTTTTAGGACTTCAGCACCGACAACGCTGGCATGCGCGCCGACGACGCCCTTGACCCGAGAACAGCCTTTACCCTTTAAAATTCAAGATTTTCACCGTAAACAGTGATTTTTACCCTTTGAGTCACCTTCAACCTCCAATTTTTGCACCTAGGCTTGCATTTGCTTGGATTTGAGGCGATTTTAAGGCAATGGAACTTTGGATTTCATCTTCTCTAGGTAAGAGCTACACTTTGAGTTAAAAAATTTTGATTTTCACCAAGGATTAATCTCACATTGCCTAGATCCAAAAATTTTGAAATTTTTTAGAGAGATTTTGAGAAAATCCTTTGGTGAATAANCTTAAAAAAAAAACTTTTGAGAAAATTGAAAGGAAATTGAAAATTGAAAAAAATTGAAAAAAAGTTCTTAGGCCTTCAGCACCGACGACGCTGGCATGGGCGCCAACGGCGCTCTTGACCCGAGAACAACCTTTACCCTTTAAAATTCAAGATTTTTACTGTAAACATTGATTTTTACCCTTTGAGTCACCTTCAACCTCCAATTTTTGCACCTAGGCTTGCATTTGCTTGGATTTGAGGCGATTTTAAGGCAATGGAACTTTGGGTTTCATCTTCTCTAGGTAAGAGCTACACTTTGAGTTAAAAAATTTTGATTTTCATCAAGAATTTATCTCACATTGCCTAGATCCAAAAATTTTGAAATTTTTTAGAGAGATTTTGAGAAAATCCTTTGGTGAATAACTCTTACTTAGTAGATTTAAGTATAAAGCGTTTTACTTGTGATTTTTAGAATTTTTGGAATTTATTCAAATATTTTTGAATTTTCTAGATCTTCCATGGCACCTAGAACGAGCAAATGAATGAGAAAAGTAGATTTTGATGAATTAAAATTTGTAAGCTTCAGAGCTAGTGCTCGTTTCAATAGTCTACTTGAGCATAAGAAAGTAATTCTGGATCATGGTTTTAAAAATTCAGGAAGACAAGTCAAGCGATTGATCAATGCTCGGTATTATGTTATTTTACTGTCGATGCGATTATTGGTGTAGTGATGGAATTCTATGCCAACTTTATTGAAGCTTTTGACNCAGCTAGTGCTCGTTTCAATAGTCTACTTGAGCATAAGAAAGTAATTCCGGATCGTGGTTTTAAAAATTTGGGAAGAGAAGTCAAGCGATTGATCAATGCTCGGTATTTTGTTATTTTTTTGTCGATGCGATTATTGGTGTAGTGATGGAATTGTATGCCAACTTTATTGAAGATTTTGACGATTTTATTTTTTTTCGTGGAATAAAGGTAGAGTTTTCTCCAAGTAAAATTAATCAGTTTTATCAATTTAAAGATGTTTACAGTTGCCGGTATAAATCATTTTCTCCTACTAATGAGGCCTTAGATGAGGTTATTTCTTTCCTTACTGATGGAAGTGGGACCTGGAAATTCAAAAATAGTGTTAAAGTAAACTTTCCTCTTTATATGCTTAATGTAGTATCTAAGGCCTAACACTACTTTATTTTTGGAAGAATGATTTCAAAAAATCATCATAGTGAGGTGAACAAGAATAGAGCCATCCTGAACTTATGTATTCAGTAGGTGATGAGGATAAATTTAGGCTCTATTATATATATGAACACTGGATCTATTGCTTTGGGAGAGACCACTGGTGGTTTGGTACACCCTACACTTATTTTTACAGTCTGTGAACAGGCAGGAGTTGATTTTAGAACCGCGGAAGAGAGGATTGAGCCTCTAAGACCTATTGGGCCTGCCAATATAAAAACATATGAATCTCATGTTGATTGGAGATCTAAGAGTAAGACCAGAGATATTCCTTCTACTAACAAAGAACTTTTAGACCAGATGATGATCCAACAGGGAGATATCTTAAGAATGGATCATAGGTTGCAAAATATGGATGCCAAAAATGCTCACATAGATGATTTGAAAAGGCAAAAGTTTGAATATGATGTTGCTTATGAAGATGCGTTGGTGAGATACTTAAAGGATGATCATTCAATTCAGTTTCCTATTCACCCTATTTTTACTCCATATCAGTGGCAGAATTTGGATGTAGATGAAGAAGATGATGATGATTGGTGATCTAATTTTTTTTATTTATATTTGATTGTACTTTGTTATTGTGTTGTTTGTTTTTTTTATATTGTTGAGACTGTTTGTTAGATTTTGAGACTTTCTTTTATAGTTATGTTGAGTTGTGAACTGTAGTTTGTAAAACTATTTTCATTTTTGAAATTCAGTTTAGTTATCTTGTTAGTTTCAGTATTTTGTTAAATGTGGTGTAATTAACTCTTTCTCAACAAATTATATATATATTATGTGCAATTTAATGTTTTAAGTCTTGTAGCTTTTTATATTAGCATATGTAGTATTTCAGAATTAAAGTTTCTAAATCAGAACCTTCAACAGGTATGTCTTTATTTTTATGTATTTAATGTCTTCTTTTACCCTTTATTTTTTAGTTCTTCTTGCTAAATTCTTAAAAATTTAAGTTTGGGGGAGAAAGAAAAATTCATTTTTAAAGAAAGAAACTTAATTTATTTGTCATCACNAGTTTTTTTCTATTTTATATAAAGCAAATTGTATTTTTGAAATATTAAAAATCTTAAACGTTCATGTAAAAAGAAAAGAATTAGACTTTGTGAAATCTTTAAGCTTATATAAATTTGTTAATTGAAGAAATGTGACAAGTTTTTGATTTTAAGAAGAGGATAGTGACGTTCAAATCATTAAAGGCTATCCAGATATAGTAATCCTCACATATAAAGGAAAAGAAGAAAAAAAAAAGAATCAGAGAAAAGAAAAGAAAGGAAGAAAGAAAAAAAGAAGAAAGAAAAGAAAAAGAAAAGAAAAGATGCGGGGAGAAGCTTGAGGAGATGCCTAAATAAAAATTGGCTTCACTTGAATCGATTTAAAATAGAAGGCTTGCTACATTTTCTAAACTTCTATTTGAGCATTAGTTTATTTACTAGTAAAGTGTTATGAAGTTCTTTTTCATATGNTTGTCATCACTTAGCTATATTTTCAAAAATTTTAAATTTAACATGACCTTTGGTATTAAGGGTTAACTTTGGATAACTATATTTATGGTTCTAAATATATAATAAACTTAAGTAAAAGTATTCAATAATAAAGGTTAATTTTAGAGATTAAGATATTTATTATAAAATAAAAAGACTGTTTTTTTCTATTTTATGTAAAGAAAATTGTATTTTTGAAATATTAAAATTCTTAAACGTTCATGTAAAAAGAAAAGAATTAAACTTTGTGAAATCCTTAAGTTTATATAAATTTGTTATATGAAGAAATGTGACAAGTTTTTGATTTTAAGAAGAGGATAGTGAAGTTCAAATCATTAAAGGCTATCCAGATATAGTAATCCTCACATATAAAAGAAAAGAAGAAAAAAAAGAAGCAGAGAAAAGAAAAGAAAAGAAGAAAGAAAAAAAGAAGAAAGAAAAGAAAAAGAAAAGAAAAGATGTGGGGAGAAGCTTGAGGAGATGCATAAATAAAAATTGGCTTCACTTGAGTCGATTTAAAATAGAAGGCAAGTTACATTTTCTAAACTTCTATTTGAGCATTAGTTTATTTACTAGTAAAGTGTTATGAAGTTCTTTTTCATAAGAAAACTTTTAGTGACTTTAATATGACAATTTGCATATTTTCTTGAAAAGAATAGAGAAACAAAAATCTTGGACTTGATTACTAAACATTCTTATACCTTTAGTAATAAATGGAGTTGTTTTGAATTTTTCTTAANTGAAAACTTTTAGTGACTTTAATATGACAATTTGCAATTTTTCTTGAAAAGAATAGAGAAACAGAAATCTTGGACTTGATTACTAAACATTCTTATACCTTTAGTAATAAATGGAGTTGTTTTGAATTTTTCTTAAGTTATGCTATTATATTTAGTGAACTAAGATATGGAAATCTAGAAGTTAAATTATTTACCATAAGTCATATTTTTATATAGTAGAGGAGTTACTTGAGGACAAGTAACAAGTAAGTTGGGGGGATTTTGACACACAAAAAATATATGCATTTTTAGACCCATATTTTATACTCATTTTTTTGATATTGCACTTTAATAAAAGGTNCGCTATTATATTTAGTGAACTAAGATATGGAAATCTAGAAGTTAAATTCTTTACCATAAGTCATATTTTTATATAGTAGAGGAGTTACTTGCGGACAAGTAGCAAGTAAGTTTGGGGGATTTTGATGCACAAAAAATATATGCATTTTTAGACCCATATTTTATACTCATTTTTTTGATATTGCACTTTAATAGAAGGTATTTTTATTTTTTCTTGTAGGTTGTTGAATTTTAGGACTTAAAGCAAAAAAGATGAAATTTGGAGCAAAAATGAAGAAGTTAAAATTTGTTCAGCGCCGACGGCACCAGAAGCAGCATCGACTGCGTCGTTTGATAAAGAGGATTAACTAAATTGCATGACATTGGCGCTGACGGCGCCATAATGGGCGCTGACGGTGCCAATGTCGATTCAACCATGATTTATAGAAGATTTGATGAATCTGGACGCATTTTGAAGAGTTTTTTGAGGCACCTATTGGAGAACCGACTCTACGCTTTATTTGGGGCTGAAATTGATAAAAAATTGACACTTCCGAAATCTTCCTAACTCTTCCTAACTCTTCCCGACTCTTCCTGTCATTTCATCCCTTCCATTCAACCTTCTACACATAACATATTCTTCCATTTTTCATTCCACAACCATTTAGAGTCTATTGTTCTTNATTCAGCGCCGACGGCGCCAGAAGCAGCATCGACTGTGTCGTTTGATAGAGAGGATGAGCTAAATTGCATGACATTGGGGCCGACGGCGCCAGAATAGGCGCTGACGGTGCCAATGTTGATTCAACCATGATTTATAGAAGATTCGATGAATCTGGGCGCATTTTGAAGAGTTTTTGCAGGCACCTATTGGAAAACCGACTCTGCGCTTTATTTGGGGCTGAAATTGATAAAAATTTGACACTTCCGAAATCTTCCTAACTCTTCCTGACTCTTCCCGACTCTTCCTGCCATTTCATCCCCTCCATTCAACCTTCTACACATAACATATTCTTCCATTTTTCATTCCACAACCATTTAGAGTCTATTGTTCTTATAATTTAGGGTTTTGTGGTGAGATTAAGTGTGAACTCTTCTCTAAGAGTGTTGGAGAAGGAGAAAGAGATTTCTTCTTCCTACATTTCTTAGAAGAGGCTACAAGGGATTTGCTTTGTAAAAGAGTTTCAGATGAGTGTTGTTTGTTTATTAGTGTTGTATGAAATTTCTTTTATATATGGAATTTGTGTTTTGCTGTATCTTTCTCATGAAGTCTGAGTAGTTTAATTTATCTTTCTCCCTACTCCGAGATATGAGGAAATGAAGAGATAATATGGATGTTCCAGTATTAAAATATAAAATAAATTGTGTTGATTTTTTAAATCCGAACTTAATTTACTTTCAATCTATTCAATTGAATTGTTAAAATATTTTGTGAAACATATGATCCGGGAAATGGAGTATGAGTTCTACCAACAAAGTGAGAATCACATTTAAGTCCATGAAGGAATATTTCGTTCATGGAATTAAGTGCAAATAAAGGTCACATTTGATTTCATGAAGGAGAAATTTGTTTAAGAAATTAAGTGTAAATAAATAGGGAAATATTCTTTTTTGGGTGTAGAATTGGAGAATCTTCATTTGATTTAATGAAGGAGAACTTTGCTCATGAAATTAAGTGCAAATAAATAGGGAAATATACTTTATTGGGTTTAGAATTGCAGAACCTTTAGGGTGATAGACTAAAATCCCTAATTTGGTCTTAATGTTTAAAAACTAAAGCGAGAGTTAGCCTTCAAGTGAAGGGAAGTGGGAGCTCTGGAGTGAGAGTCAGTATCCTCCTTGCCTAGCCACATATTTATGGACTATACCTGGGATTAGGCAATGATTTTCTATAACACTCTATCAAGGTAGAGGATTAAAACTGCTCCAATTTGGCAGAATAAATAATTGATCAATTTATCTCTTCTCATTTTACCAAAACCTCATTGTAGTGGGAAAGATGCTTTTTTACATAAGAAATCTTCATCACATAAACATAGTTTAATAGTTTAATAGATTAGTAGTTACTGTTTAAACTTTTTATTTTATTTTACTATTTGTTAAATAATTTAGTTTTGATAATATCTCAACATTTGAAATTAGTGACAGTAATTTCGTATTGACTTTCTATGAATATTTTAATAAATTTATCATTTCAAATTTAAACCTTCCTTGTGGGATCAATATTTTGGGCTTAAATAGAAATTCCTTTATTACTTGATAACGATTTGTTTCCTTGCATTGAATCTCAACATTAATTGCTTAAATTTCTTATTCATAAAATATTGCATCAAGCTTTTGGCACTGTTGCATAGCGGAGTCAACTATATAATTTTTACACAACTGTATCAATTTCGGGATAGGACTTCAGAGTATTACGAATGCAATAATAATTCCTAACTACCTTTTTGATCACCTAGACTGGAGAATGAAAGAGAAATTTGATCATATAGGAACAACTGAAGCAGGATTGGTACAGATGTTCAAGAAAAATGGATGGATCAATGAAAATTTGACTAATCAGTTCCCGTACCAAACCTTCTACAATTTATATGTCCATTACCAGTCTATGGGAGATATTAGAGGAGGATAAAGTACTGAAGAAGAGGGAGATTATTTGAAGAAGTTGGACTCTAAAATATTTTAAAATACTTATGTTTTAATGTAATTGTGTGGGCTTAATTTACTTTACTTTGCTTTAGAACTTTGATTATGTGTATAGTTTTATGTCAGCATTTTAGTGTTGTGGTTTGATTTCGACGTTGAATTATAAGTTAGTTTGCTTTGAAGAAGTGAAAATGTGAGAAAAATGTACTTGTAAAAAGTATATTTTCATATATAAATGTTAATTTGGTGTTGTTTGTGAAAATGTTTTTTTGAAAATTATTTTTAGATGAAATTTAATGTTCAAAGAGACTAAATAAACTTTGGAGTAAATGTAGAGAAAAATGAAAATTGAAAAAATCGAAGTTGTGAATTTTTGGCTTTTGGCGCCGACGGCGCCTGATAAGCGCCAACAGTGCCCTTCACCCAAACCGACCCTAACACCTTTAAAATTCATGCTTTGCACACTCAAACGTCATTTTTACTCCTTGAGTCACCTTTAATCTCCATTTTTTGCACCTAGGGCTTGCTATTGATCGGATTTGAGGCGATTTTAAGGCAANAATGAAATTTAATGTTCAAAGAGACTAAATAAACTTTGGAGTAAATTGAGAGAAAATTGAAAATTGAAAAAATCAAAGTTGTGAATTTTTGGCTTTTGGCGCCGACGGCGCCTGATAAGCGCCAACAATGCCCTTCACCCAAACCGACCCTAACACCTTTAAAATTCATGCTTTGCACACTTAAACGTCATTTTTACTCCTCGAGTCACCTTTAATCTCCATTTTTTGCACCTAGGGCTTGCTATTGATCGGATTTGAGGCGATTTTAAGGCAAACAAAGCTTGAATTTCATCTTCTCTAGATAAGAGCTACACATTGAACTCAAAATTTTTTATTTTCACCATGAATTTATCTTACATTGCCGAGATTCAAAATTTTGAGATTTTTTTGGAAGATTTTGAGAAAATCCTTAGGTGAAGAACTTTTTCTTAGTAGATTTAAGTTTAAAACGTTCCACATTGTGATTTTTGGAAATTTTGGGAATTGATTTGGATTTTATCAAATTTTTGTAGATTTACCATGACACTTGGAATGAGCAAAGGAAAGAGAATGTGGATTTTGATGATGAAAAGTTTGTCAATTACAAGGCAAACATTTGCTTCAATAGTCTTCGTAACACTAAAAAAGATATTCTGGTTTGAGGATTTAAAAATTCGGGAGGTGAAGTTAAGAGAATAATCAATGCTCGGTAGGGGGAGAATTTCCGCTACTTTACTACCGAGGTGATTATTGGCGTGGTGATGGAGTTTTATGCCAATTTCAAGGAGGCTTCTGAAGACTTTGTGTCTGTTTGTGGAAAAATGGAGTTTACTCAGAGTAAAATTAATGAATTTTATCAATTGGAGGATGTGTATAGCTGCCAATGTAAATCGTTTTCTACTACGAATGAGGCCTTGGATGAAGTTATTTCCTTTCTTATTGATGGAAGAGGAATTTAGAAGGTGAAGAATGGAGTTAAGATAAACTTTCCTCTTTATATGTTAAATGTAGTATCTAAGGCCTAACATTATTTTATTTCTGGAAGAATGATACAAATAAATCATCATCGTGAGGTTACAAAGGATAGAGCCATCTTAACTTCTATATCCAGCAGATGAAAAAAAATGATGTAGGCTCTATTATTTAAAAAAACACTAGATCTATTACTTTTGGAGAAAGTACTAGAGGTTTAGCACACCCTGCACTGATCTTCACATTATGTGAACATGCATGAATTGATTATAGACTTGAGGAAGAGAGGATTGAACCTCTAAGACCTATTGGACCTGCCAATATAAATACTTATGAATCTCATGTTGGATGGAGATCTGGAAGTAGGACCAGGGATATTTCTTCTACTTCAGGTACTTCTAGTACCCCTACTATCCAAGAACTTATGTAACAAATGATGATCTAAACAGGGAGAAACTTTAAGAATGGATCATAGAATGGAAAAGATGGGGGGCAGAAATGCTCACTTTGATGATTTAATAAGACAAAAGTTTGAATACAATGCTATTTATGATGATGCAATGGTTAAATTCATAAAGGGTGATCACTCAGTTCAGTTTCCTACTCACCCTATTTTTACTCCATATCAACAGCAGAATTTGGTTGTAGATGAAGAAGAAGAAGAAGAAGACGATGACAGGTTATTCTTTAGTTAGACTTTTATTTAATTTATGTTTAATTGTACTTCATTTTTTAGACTGTTTGTTTTGGAATGTGGTACTTATTTTGTTGTATGTTGTGTTAGGAACTGTGGATTTATGAGATTATTTTTTTAATACTGTTATTTATTTTTAGTACTTCATTGGATGTATTTGTAGTTAACTCTTTCTCAGTAAAATTTTATGTGTATTATGTGCTATTTAATGTTTTAAGACTTATAACTTTTCATATTAGCACCTGCAATATTTCAGAGTAAGTTTCAAATCTGAACCTTCAATAGGTATATCTTTTCCTTATATATTAAATGTTTTCTTTAACCCTTAATTTTTAAGTTCTTCATTTAAAATATTNCCCTACTATCCAAGAATTTATGTAACAAATGATGATCTAAATAGGGAGATACTTTAAGAATGGATCATAGAATGGAAAAGATGGGGGGCAGAAATGCTCAGTTTGATGATTTAATAAGACAAAAGTTTGAATACAATGCTACTTATGATGATGCAATGGTCAAATTCATAAAGGGTGATCACTCAGTTCAGTTTCCTACTCACCCTATTTTTACTCCATATCAGCAGCAGAATTTGGTTGTAGATGAAGAAGAAGAAGAAGAAGAAGACGATGATAGGTTATTCTTTAGTTAGGTTTTTATTTAATTTATGTTTAATTGTACTTCATTTTTTAGACTGTTTGTTTGTGGAATGTGCTACTTTATTTTGTTGTATGTTGTGTTATGAACTGTGGATTTATGAGACTATTTTTTTAATACTGTTATTAATTTTTAGTACTTCATTGGATGTATTTGTAGTTAACTCTTTCTCAGTAAAATTTTATGTGTATTATGTGCTATTTAATGTTTTAAGACTTATAACTTTTCATATTAGCAGTTGCAATATTTCAGAGTAAGTTTCAAATCAGAACCTTCAACAGGTATATCTTTTCCTTATATATTAAATGTTTTCTTTAACCCTTAATTTTTAAGTTCTTCATTTAAAATATTTTAAAATTTTAAGTTTAGGGGAAAGAAAAATTCCTTTTAAAGAAAAGAAACTTAATTTTATTTGTCCGCAATTAATTACATTTACAAAATATTTTAAAAATTTAGCATGACCCTTGGTATTAGAGGGTAACTTTAGATAACTATATCTATGTTTCTAAATTTGTAGTAAATTTGAGTAATTTTTTTAAATAATAATGGTTAATTTTAGAGATTAAGATTATTTGGTATGATAGAATAAGACTANTAATTAATTACATTTACAAAATATTTTAAAAATTTAGCATGATCGTTGGTATTAGAGGGTAACTTTAGATAACTATATCTATGTTTCTAAATTTGTAGTAAACTTGAGTAATTTTTTTAAATAATAATGGTTAATTTTAGAGATTAAGATTATTTGGTATGATAGAATAAGACTATGTTTTTCTATCTTTAGTAAAGGAATTTGTATTTTTGAAGTATTAAGAATCTTAGAGAATCATGTAAAGTGAAAAGATTAAACCTTTATGAAAAATCTTTAAAGCTAATATAAATTTATAAAGTGAAGGAATATGAAAAGTTATAAATTTAAAGGGGTAGTGAAGTTCAAATTCATTAAAGGCTATCCAAATATAGTTATCCTCACATAAAAAGAAAAAGAAAAAGAGANCGAAAATTTATAACTTTAAAGGGGATAGTGAAGTTCAAATTCATTAAAGGCTATCCAAATATAGTTATCCTCACATAAAAAGAAAAAGAAAAAGAGAAAGTGGATCGAAAATGATCTTGAAAAGAAAAGAGAAAGAAGAAAAGAAAAGAAAAAAAATATGAGGAAAAGCTTGAGGAGATGCCTAATTAAAAATTGGCTTCACCTGAATCAACTTAAATAAGAAGGCTTGGCTACATTTCTAAACTTATATTTTAGTATTAGCATATTTACTAGTAAAGTTTCATGAAGTTTTTTTTCATATGGATATTATAAGTGGCTTTAATATGAATAATTTGCAATTTTCCTTGAAAAGAATAGAGAATAAAAAATCTAAGACTTGACTACCAGATATTCTTATACCTTTAGTATTAACTGGAGTTATTTTGAATTTTTCTAAAGTGATGTTATTTTATCTAGTGAACTAAGATATTGAAATCTAGAAGTTAAATTTTTTACCTTAAGTCATTTTTTTATGTAATAAGGGAGTTACTTGAGGACAAGTAACATTTAATTTTGGGGGATTTTGATACTCCAAAAATATATGCATTTTTAGACTCATATTTTATAGTCATTTTTTGTGATATTGCACTTTAATGGAAGGTATTTTCTATGTTTTATTGCAAGTTGTTGATTTTGTGGACTTTAAGAAAAAATGATAAAATTTGGAGCAAAAATGGAGAAGTTCAAAATTTGTTCAGCAGTGACCGTGCCATTTGACATAAACTTGGGATTTAATTACGGGCCTCTGGCGCCGATGTCACAGGGATGGGTGTCGACGACACCAGTGTTGGTGGAAGCTCATTTTCTAGAAGATTCAACAAATTTTGATTCTTTTTAAAGAGTTGTTGGATGCACCTATTGGAGAACTGACTTAGGCTATATTTAGGGCCAAAATTTGATCAGAGACCTCACACCATTTCAACTTCTTCTACTCATTTCAATTTTCTTCTTGGCATACCTACATGTCACGCTATTCCACACCTTTAGTTTGTTATTATTTTTATAAATTTGAGCTTTTGTGGTGAGTTTAAGTGTGAATTCTTCTCTTAGAAGTGTTGGAGAGGAAGAGAAGTGAGATATTTCTTCTTCCTACATTTTCGAAAAGAGGCTACAATGGATTTGCTGTAAGAAAGAGTTTCAAATAAGTGTTATTTGTTTATTATATATATGAAATTTGTGTTCTGCTGTATATTTCTCATGAAGTCTGAGTAGATTCCTTTATCTTTCTCCCTACTCTGAGATATGGTGAAATGANGTCAAAAAAGTGTTGGAGAGGAAGAGAAGTGAGATATTTCTTCTTCCTACATTTTCGGAAAGAGGCTACAATGGATTTGCTTTAAGAAAGAGTTTCAAATAAGTGTTATTTGTTTATTATATATATGAAATTTGTGTTATGCTGTATATTTCTCATGAAGTCTGAGTAGATTCCTTTATCTTTCTCCCTACTCTGAGATATGGTGAAATGAAGAGATAATTTGGATGTGTCAATGTTAAAATTTAAAAATAAATTGTGATGGTTTTTCAACTCTACTCTTAATTTACTTTTTGATTTGTCCAATTGATTGCTAAAATATGTTATGAAACATATGATCCGGGAANGTTCTACTCTTAATTTACTTTTTGATTTGTCCAATTGATTGCTAAAATATGTTATGAAACATATGATCTGGGAAATGGAGTACGAGTTTTACAACAGAGTGAGAATCACATTTAAGTCCATGAAGGAGTATTTCATTCATGAGATTAAGTGAAAATAAATAAGGAAATAAACTTGTTTTGGATGTAGAATTGGAGATTTCTAGGGTGAAAGACTACAAATCGTCAATTCGATCTTAGTGTTTAAAAATTAAAGCGAGAGTTAGCCTTCAGGGGAAGGGAAGTGAGAGCTCTGGAGTGGGAGCTAGTATTCTGCTAGCCTAGCCATAGATTTAGGGAATAAACCTAAGATTAGCCAAATATTTTCTACAACAATGAATCAATGTAGAGNAGGAAATAAACTTTTTTTGGATGTAGAATTGGAGATTTCTAGGGTGAAAGACTAGAAATCGTCAATTCGATCTTAGTGTTTAAAAATTAAAGCGAGGGTTAGCCTTCAGGGGAAGGGAAGTGGGAGCTCTAGAGTGGGAGCTAGTATTCTCCTGGCCTAGCCATAGATTTAGGGAATAAACCTAAGATTAGCCAAATATTTTCTACAACAATGAATCAATGTAGAGATTAAAATTGCTCCTATTTGACACAACATATTTAAACCATTTATCTCATCTCATTTCACCAAAAAACACATTATAGTGGGAAAGAAGCTTTTGCACATTAGAAAACTTCATCACATAAACATAGTTTAGTAGTTATTAATTTTAAAACATGCTTTTAAATTTTGTTAGTAGTAAATAATTTAGCTTTGATAATATCTTAAATTTTTGAAATTAGTGACAATAATTTTGTTTGATTTCTGTAAATTTCCTAGTTAATTTATCATTTCAAATTTAAAACTTCTCCGTGAGATCGATATTTGGGACTTAAAAAGAATGTCTTATATTACTTAATAATGTTACTTATACTAGCATATAATCTTAACTTTAAGTGCTTAATGTTATTATTCATAAAATACCACATCAAGTTTTTGACATCGTTGCAAAGCGGAGTCNTGTGGGATTGATATTTGGGACTTAAAAAGAATGTCTTATATTACTTAATAATATTACTTATACTAGCATATAATCCCAACTTTAAGTGCTTAATGTTATTATTCATAAAATACCACATCAAGTTTTTGACATCGTTGCAAAGCGGAGTCAACTTTATAAATTTTACACAACTATTTTTTCTCGGGATCAAGTTTTTGGCACTGCTGCCGGGGAAGGTAATGGTAAATTAAATAGATTTGGTATATTAGGAAATTTAGAGATAAAACATACAAAATACAAAATAAAAAAAGTTGATAAAATAAAAAAAATACAAAAAATATATAACCATATATTTAAGAGTATTTTAAAGAAAATTTTCTTTGCTTATTATATTTGGTTATGTGAAATATTGGATGTGATGGTTTAATACCTTATAATTCAAAAATAGAATGTACTATTAGAAAAATTCAAAAACAACAAAAAGAAATTAAAGTTTTGGACAAAATGGCGAATAACTTAGATAATCAAATAAGGGCAAACCCTTTTAGTTAATTACATCTTAGATAATCGAAGTCACCTAGAAAAACTCACGATAAAAATTAGGGAAGGTCAAAATATAGGACTTTTCAATGAAATCAGACAAATAGGTGAGAAAGGGGAATAACTCAAATTTGGAATATTTATTGTAAAATCCAAGGTATGAAGTACTAGAGGATGTCAAAGATATGGGGGAGAACCTCGGTGACTTCTCAAGCTAACCTATGGTTTGGCTTTAGTTTTGAAGAGAAATTATTTAAATATTTCATTCTACAAATTTTGTTAATTATGGCTTACATTTGTGTGAAACGATCACACAAATAGCCTAGAAGATGTGAGGATTTAGGTTGTGACGAACGACAACCTCAGAATCTTAAAACGTGTTAGGGCTTATACGTAGAACAAAGCTATACAAAGGCCTAAATATGAGTTGAGGATTTATGTTGCAAAGCAAATAACCTCGAAATCCTATGGCTTGTTGTTTAATTCTAAGGAAAAAGATGATGTTGTAGATCCTCTAGCTGATAAAGATGGTCATGCTGCCCACAATGCTAGCTCCAAGCTCCTCATCGTGATGAGTTTAAGTTTTCTAATGTGTCAAATTATGATGTCAAATCAATTATTGTTATGGTTATGGTTCTTTAATTATTATGGGGCATATTAAAGTTGATTAGAGCAACACGGGTTAGAATCATACAATTCCCTTGTTCCGGCACCACTATTTTTTTTCGAATTCACTTAGTCAAAATAAATTTACTAAACTCAACTTAATGAATTCCATACTTTCATTTATATCGTGGGAAATCTCATTAGCAACCATAGGTTACATCCTCCAAGGGATTTCTGATTATCTGATAGAGACGTTTTAATTTAGTTGTAATTGTTGTTTTGTGATGTTTGTGATTAAATTTTGAGTTGTCTTATATTTTAGTGTTGTGGCGGTGAATTTTATCTTTATTGATTTTAATTTTGATTTTGGTTTTACGACTATCATAGAAATTTTGGTTTTATGCAAGGTGACATTATTTTTTAACATGCAAGCTCAAGACAAGAAGTATAAAAAGGTAAATGCATTAATTTAAAAGTGTACATGTTGATTTTTCTCGTTCCACCACCTAAGAGGTTAGTACTTTCAAGGCATGTATATAATTTTGCTGGGAATTTAAATTGCAGGAGTAGATGAAGGTTTAGCTACTAAACCACAAATTATGATTTTGTTGAATCTCAGAAGATACTAGAGGATGATTGTAGAACAAAATATGGAAATTCTATTTTTCCCTTCTGAAAGTCCAATTGATTTCAAAATGCTCGAGGCATGACCCTGGATCACTTTGAAGATCTCTTGAAATGATATGAGTTTATTTTAGACTTATCATAATGTTCCATTAATCATCCAAGGTTGGAGTGTGCCCACCCCTTTGCTTAGTGAAACTTAACAATTTAATTATCCTGAGGATAAGATACACAGTTAATCGTTTAATGTTTCATTTAAGAGTTATGTGAGTAGGTGCCCCTAAGGCAAGTTTAAGTCATTTAAAGATTGAGGTGCCCATAATTAAAGTCAGGCTTGTAGTGTTTAAAGATGTTAATCAACAATCATATCATCTTCTAAATCCAATCAATTGAGTTTAGAAATCGAGCATAGGTCACTACCAAGCCTTTAACAATCATAATAAATGAAATGGTGATTGTCAAAATTTTGATTTAAGTGACATATATCCTTATTGAATGATCCCATCATCGTCAACTTTGGGCTTAAGAAGAGTAAATTATCATCTTTTTCTATCTTAAGCACATTACTTAAGAATCATTTGATCTTAGTTGACTTCTAAGTCATGAAGATTAGGAGAATTATGATTTTGTTGTTGTTGTGCAAGGGTGGTGAGTGAGTTTCTACATTTTATTCCCATTGTATTTCAATCATCCAAACATATTTATTAAGATCAAAATTACATATTTTCCCTTGGATAATCCTAAATTTTGATTAAGGCACCAAAATCTAAAAATTATATTTTTCCCTTGGGGTACTTCACCTCATACCTCATTAAACATAACACAAATGACTTTGAGCATTTANCTATTTTCCCTTGGATAATCCTAAATTTTGATTAAGGCACCAAAATCTAAGAATTATATTTTTCCCTTGGGGTACTTCACCTCATACCTCATTAAACATAACACAAATGACTTTGAGCATTTAGATTGTCATATCCATGAGATAATTATAACATTAGAGATTTTCAAATATTCAGAAATTTAAATTTAATTTAAACATAACTCAAAATTTAAATTTAATTTAATTTAAGTATTTATTTAAATTCTAAAAATAGGATTTTCAAAATTTGATTTATTTAATTTTTCAAAATAAAGTTTTTATTTATGAGAAAATTTGTAGAGGTTTCCTTAGGTCAGAGAAACACTTAAGCAAAATTTCACTGTTTGTTGAATTAAATTATTATTATTATTATTATTTTATTATTGACAAGCTTCAATGATTTAATTAAAAAGAAAATAATGTCTTAATTATCAAAATTATTTTTTCATTTTTATTAGATTTCTCTAAGTTTAGGAAACTCATAGAATCATTTTTTGTATTTTTATGATTCTTAATTTCATTATTATAATTATTTTAATGAGAAAATAAGGAAAGTTCGTTTTTAAGCTTTTCAAATTTATTTTTAACTTAGAAAAATTAAAAAAAAAGATTTTAATGAGTCCCAAGTGATTAGAGAGAAATTAGGCACATTTTCAAATATTTTGATATTTTTGGAATTTTAAATTATTTTTAAATTCAAAATAAGGCTAAAAAATTAAATATTTTCTAAAAAATAAATTTTTTTCCCAAGTGCCTCTGATCACAAGGAACTCAGAAAACCACTTTTCATAATTTTCCTAAGTATATTTAATTTAATATAATTATTTTTGTACAAAAATACAAGGTTTCTTTAAAAATCAATTTTACTAATTAGACTAAACTAAATAATTTTTAATTTTTTATAATAAGTAAATATGATTTTTATGCACAATGTGAAATTGATTTTGTCAATTTTTTATAAGTATATAGTTTACATAAATTAACACAAGATATTTACATTTAATTAAATATAAAAATTAACAAAAGTATTCAACACATCATGATATTTTTACTAGACTTTCTCTGACCACAAGAAAACTACTAAAATTATTCCCATAATTTTTCAAATGATATTTTGATTTATATAATTGAAATAAGCCAACATGGCCATCCTAGCTTGAAAATTTGGGCTAGAAGCATAGAGATGCATCCTGACCTTAAAAAAATTAGAGAACATCTCCTTTGTGATGAGGAAAAATCTTCAAAATTTCAAGCCATGGTGAACAATTTTTTATCCTAATGAACTAAAATACTCTAGAGGGTATTTAATTCATTAAAAATTAGGGAATAAGAAAATAATTTTTATTTTTAGTCCACGTTATTCTTTTCTGTTCACTAAGCAAGAGGGTATTTTTATTTTATTTTAATAATTTTTCTAGAGAAAGATATGGATTTTTGAAGTTTAGGCATTTAAAATAATTCAGAAATCCATATTTCTCTACTTATCCATGCGGCGCCACCTCAACCTACGACAGCTCCAAACTCACATGCGGCGCTCCGCTATTTGGCGTCGCCATCCACCTCAGCTTTCATGTGGCCCGCCATTTCGCACCAAGAGTTGGTCCGACTTGATCTCCTCCATTGATGAAACAAACGTGTGATCGGATGACTCGCCGTTATCGTCCCCAAGTGACCTAACCCATAAGCCGTTCACACTAAAATCATAATATCTTTGTCTAGACTCAACCAAATTGCACGGGGTTTATTTCTAAATCTGCATCTACTCAAGACAAACACAACTATATGGTTAATCAAGTATGAAATCAAACCATTACACATGTAGAGTTAAAATAAGCTCGGGTTAGGGTTAGAGCTCAATACCTTTGTCTGAGAGGGGAGGCCTCAGTCAGATGGTTGTGATAGCTTTGTTTGATTCCAACAAACCTCCAGATGAAGTCTCATGCCCTGGTGAATTGTCTAGGTATGATTTCAATCAAGGTGGATTTCAGTTGTTGGTCTAGAGCTGTCCTAAAGGCTATTTGAGAGGGGGCTTTGATGGGGAATCGACTCCTCTTGTTCTAGGAATGGTGTGTGCACAATTAATTTGAGTTTGGTGGACTGTGGAGAGATTTTCTGGTCTAAGCTGAAATTTTGAGCTCAAAATTTAGCTCTCACAGTGGAAATCAGAGGGGGAAGATGGTTGGTTTAAGCTTAGGGATGTCTGGAGAGTCTCTGGTAATATTTTGACAGAGTTTCCCCAAGAATTTGGAACTCTTTTTATTTGGCCATGGAGGGAGCTGATTTAATAGAGGATCCTAAGCTGGCCATCAGGGCTAATTGATTGGTGCAAAATGGTGCTTTGGTGGAGGGCTGAGGAGCTCTAAGGAGCCATTAGGATGAGCTGGCCTCTAAGATTGAAATTGGGTTTGACTTAGGGGTGGTGGCTCTCAATTTTAGAGTTTTATTTCCATTAGACCAACCATTAGGGCCAAGGGTGGTGGCCAGGTGGTGAGGTGAGCCAGAGAGAGGGTTAATAATGACTAACCCTCAATGACAAGTGATGATGGAGTTAATAATGGGCAATTTGGGGGTTTTAGTCAAAATTATCAAATTGGCCAAATTGGATTTAATTAAAGGGTCTGAATTGGTTTTGTAGACATTTGAAGTGATTTAAGATGTTTTTGGAAAGTTTGGGGTGCCAAGGGTATTTTTGTAATTTTGGCAATTTTTGAGAGTATTTTGGTAATTTTAGAATTTTTGGGTGGTTTTGGGCAAATTGGGTAGTCTCAAATGGGTTGAAATGATTTTTTAAATAAGTTTAGATATTTTGGATGAAATGAAAATTTTGGCCAAATTTGGGTTCCAAGGGCATTTAGGTAATTTAGGTGGATTTAGGGGCAAAATGCCAAGTTGGATATTTTGGTAGAATTGGGGTGCAACCACCATATATGAGCTGTGAACCAATAAAATCACCATTTGGGTCTTCTATGTACTGGTCTTAGCGAAACCCTAGCTCAGGGCCAGTGGGTCTAGAGGACCATCTACATGAGTGTCCAAAAGATAATGGGATCAAAGTCAACAATTTTGGGTCTAGGGTTGTAAGTGGAAGTGTAATGTGCAGGTGAGTGAAGGTGTGTGTACTTGCTCCAGACTAACACCCAGGGTCAACCCTAAGATCAAACAGTCTTATGGGACGCTCCTTGAGATCCCTCATACTAACCCCACCTACTAAGTGATAGAGGTTAGGACCAATATGTGCAACTTCTAGTTGAGCAATGAAGAGTTTAGAGTTTCTAATGGTGAGGGTTTCTTTTCTAATTTTTGAGGAATAATCAACAGGAAAGTTTTATGGCTAGACCCTAGGCCACTAAAGAGGGAAAACTAAACCTCAACCAAAAGTGAGGTCAGCAGGAAGCCTTAAATAAACTATAAGTATTGCCATTAATTAAAAGAGAATAATAATTATTCTCTAAAATTTTAATAATAAGAATGCAAAACACCTCATCAAAGCCACATGTTTAAGCATAACATAGTATCACAGGCCTTTATAGTATAAATGTTGAAAACCACATTACCTTCTCTGCCTTTTCTGTCAAGATCAAGAAAATACTCTTGAACAGTGAAAGAATTATCACAAATATTTTCACCCGTCACAAAAGAAGATTGATTGGGACCATTAATCTTATGAAGAAATGGTTGCAATCTTTTTACAATAATTTTGGAAAGAATTTTAGATATCACAGTATTCAAACTTATTGGTCAATAAGCATCCCAACAGATATCATCTTTTGGTTTTAAAACAATATTAACATATTTAAAATATTTAGGAAGCCCCATACCTCTAAAGAAATCTAGCATAACATCCACAACATCATATTTAATAATATCCTGATAGCATTTGTAGAATTCCATTGTAAAGCCATATGGACCAGCAGTCCTCTCACCTTCCATACCATCATGAATTTTTTTATTGAAGGAATCAAAGTAAAATTCTTGCTAATGGAAATAGAACAATTAGAATAAAGGTCACAGTTAATCTTAGAAAACCTTGAATCATTGCTTTAAAAAAGATTAGAAAAGTAAATTGACGTCATATGCTTCAATTAAATCAGGATTAGTAAAAAAATTCCCATAAATAATTTTAAATTTATTAATAGAATTAACATTTCTTCTATTCTCAATTCACACATGGCAATAAGATGTATTCTTGTCACCATCCATCATTTGAACTTTAGCTGCCTTTTGAGAAAAAAATGCTTCCTCCATGGTAATAACAATATTAAACTCGTTCTGCCCATCTAACGAAATATCCAAATTAATAAAATTATTGAAATAATCCATTTCCAAACATCTATCTCTATTTTTAGCCTTGGTGAAATTATTATGTAGATTACCAAAAACCTCTCAACTCCACTTCTTGAGATAACATGCTACTTTTTTATGTAATTGCCACAGTTTGAAACCAACATTACCAAGAACATTAGCTGTTTAAAGATCTAAAATGAGTTTTCTGAAAGAAGGATGGTATACCCACATATTTAGAAATATAAAATGATACAAGAGTGGTTTAGTACTCTTCTTCACCTCAAGAAGAAGCGGAAGATGGTCAAAAACAATAATAGCCAAATGATGAACCATCAAAATAGGGAAATTATCAACCCATTTCACATTGGAAAAATAATCTATCCAACATTCTAATGACTTGACCCCTTGACTAAGTAAAAGGACATCTTTTTAAGACAAAATAAAACAATCTAACATTGAATAAAGCATAAAAAAATCAGCAAGTAAAGTTAAGTTAGGAAGCAAGCCCCATTTCTTCTCACTAGTAGAAGTGATGAGATTAAACTACAAATTAACCAATCTTGTTTAAGAGAATTAAGAGAATATAACTGCTTCCATAGCTCAAATCTAGCTAATTTATTACCGCTGGAATAACCAACAATAACTAAGAAGGAAACATCATTAGCATACACTCTGATATGAAGAAATTGTGAACGATTCATAAGAATATCCACATTAATAAACTCTTTCCGAAGAAATCATATCTTATTATTGCTATTGGAAAAATGATTAAAATTTTAAATATTCTTCTTATATTTCTCATTATTCATCACACCTATAAGAGGCTTAAGAATACTAACAAAATTTAGTTTATAAAAATGAGTAATACTTTTTAATCTATTAGAAGCATCCATTTCAACAATGCCTCTAATATTGCACACGAGAAAGTTAAACATTACTAGAAGCTTATTTTCCTTTAGTATCTCTAGAGGTCAGAGAATTAAGACTAACCTCNAATGTTGTTATGCTTGTAGATGTTTTCCTTCAAGACTTTCAAGTTCTTCAAGTCTGAGCTTTGCATTTTCTTCAGTTGTAAGTTGGTTTGCAATAGCGATTCTGAGAGACAGCGTCTGTATTTCTAATAATATTACGGCCTCTGATCTGTATACAAGCATATAAGGTGTACATTGAGTGGGAGTTCTGAACGTCGTTCGGTAGGCCCACACAGCTTCTAGCACTTTATTGTGCCAATCTCGTTTATTTTCATTGAGTATTTTTTTCAAAATTTCTACAAGTGTTTTGTTGAAGGCTTTAGCTAACCCATTTGCTTTCGGATAATAAATTGTGGAGTATCTCCAGTCTATCCCGTGCTTTCTGACGAAATTGTTGATTTTTGTGCTCTTGAAAGTTGTTCCATTATCAGATATAATTCTTCGCGGTACACCAAAACGGTAAACGACTTGGTCTTTGAAGAAATGTAGAACATGCTGAGCTGTAACCTCTCGTAGTGGAATTGCCTCTGCCCATTTAGAGAAGTAGTCTGTCGCTGCAAGTATGAATCTATGTCCTTTGGAGGATGGAGGATCTATCGGACCTACTATGTCCGTACCCCAACACTCGAATGGCCACGAGGCAATAGTTGGGTGTAGCACATTCGGTGGTTGGTGTAAGACC
>JXCR01140946.1:714075-738184 GCA_002079205.1 Phalaenopsis hybrid cultivar
CCTCAAATCCTGTATCTATCCCGAGGGATGAACACAAGAGTTGAGGATTGGCTTAATCAAATAAACTAAAGAAAGTTATGACATCCGTTTGGTCTGCGAAATCAATGTATTGGCCGACAAGTTCCCCTATTTAATATAAGGAATTAAATAGGGTTTATATTATGCTAGGTTCAGGAAAAGCTTCCTATAAGGGCAAGCCCCTATAGTTAATTACATCTTAGATACCTGAAGTTACCTAAGAATACTCCTAATAAAGATCAAGAAAAATTACCTTCAAGGAGTTTAAATGGTAAGGACATTCCAAAGATATCGGACTAAGATGTATAAAAGGGATTGGTTCAAATTTGGAGCATTTTGTTTTGGAGTCCAAAGGAGGAAACGCTAAAGGATGTCACAGATCCAAAGGAGAACTTCGGTGACATCCCAAGCTATCCTATTATTTGGATTCAATTTTGGAGAAATCTTTTAGATGTTTCATTCTGTAATTTTTATTTAGGGCTTGCATTTGTGTGAAGCAATCAACACTAATTTCCTAGAAGATATGAGGTTTTAAGCCGTGTCAAACGACTACCTCGGAGTCCTAAGACGAGTTTAGGGTTTGTATTATACAATATGGTTGTACAAAGGCCTAAAAATATGTTTGAGGATTTATGTTGCACTAGGAAAACAACCTNTTGGTCTAAGCTGAAATTTTGAGCTCAAAATTTGGCTCTCACAGTGGAAATCAGAGGGGGAAGATGGTTGGTTTAAGCTTAGGGATGCTTGGAGAGTCTCTGGTAAGATTTTGGCAGAGTTTCCCCAAGAATTTGGAACTCTTCTTATTTGGCCATGGAGGGGGCTGATTTAATAGAAGATCTTAAGCTGGCCATCATGGCCAATTGATTGGTGCAAAATGGTGCTTTGATGGAGGGCTGAGGAGCTCTAAGGAGCCATTAGAATGAGCTGGCCTCTAAGATTGAAATTAGGTTTGACTTAGGGGTGGTGGCTCTCAATTTTAGAGTTTTCTTTCCATTAGACCAACCATTAGAGCCAAGGGTGGTGGCCAGGTGGTGAGGTGAGCCAAGGAGAGGGTACCCTCAATGACAAGTGATGATGGAGTTAATAATGAGCAATTTGGGGGTTTTTGTCAAAATTGTCAAATTGGGTTTAATTAAAGGGTTTGAATTGGTTTTGTAGACATTTGAAGTGATTTAAGATGTTTTTGGAAAGTTTGGGGTGCCAAGGGTATTTTTGTAATTTTGGCAATTTTGAGGGTATTTTGGTAATTTTAGAATTTTTGGGTGGTTTTGGGCAAATTGGGTAGTCTCAAATGGGCTGAAATGATTTTGTTAAATAAGTTTAGATATTTTGGATGAATTAAAAATCTTGGCCAAATTTGGGTTCCAAGGGCATTTAGGTAATTTAGGTGGATTTAGAGGCAAAATGCCAAGTTGGATATTTTGGTAGAATTGGGGTGCCAACCACCATATATGAGCTGTGAACCAATGAAATCCCCATTTGGGTCTTATATGTATTCGTCTTAGCGAAACTCTAGCTCAGGGCCAGTGGGTCAAGAGGACCATCTACATGTGTGTCCAAAAGATAATGGGATCGAAGTCAACAATTTTGGGTTTGAGGTTGTAAGTGGAAGTGTAATGTGCAGGTGAGTGAAGGTGTGTGTACTTGCTCCATAACACTTAGGGTCAACCCTAAGATCAAACAGTCTTATGGGGACTCTCCTTGAGATCCCTCATACTAACCCCACCTACTAAGTGATAGAGGTTAGGACCAATATGTGCAACTTCTAGTTGAGCAAGGAAGAGTTTAGAGTTTCTAATGGTGAGGGTTTCTATTCTAATTTTCTAGGAATAATCAATAGGAAAGTCTTATGGCTAGACCCTAGGCCACTAAAGAGGGAAAACTAAACCTCAACCAAAAGTGAGGTCAGCAGAAAGCTTTAAATAAACTATAAGTATTGTCATTAATTAAAAGAGAATAATAATTATTCTCTAAAATTCTAATAATAAGAATGCAAAACACCACACCAAAGCCACATGTTTAAGCATAACATAGTATCATAGGCCTTCTTAATATAAATGTTGAAAACCACATTACCATCTCTGCCTTTTCTGTCAAGATCAAGAAAATACTCTCGAACAGTGAAAGAATTATCACAAATATTTTCACCCTTCACAAAAGAAGATTGATTGGGACCATTAATCTTATGAAGAAATGGTTGCAATCTTTTCACAATAATTTTGGAAAGAATTTTAGATATCACAGTATTCAAACTTATTGGTCAATAAGCATCCCAACAAATATCATCTTTTGGTTTTAAAACAATATTAACATATTTAAAATATTTAGGAAGCCCCATACATCTAATGAAATCTTGCATAAAATCCACAACATCATATTTAATAATATCCTGATAGCATTTGTAGAATTCCACTATAAAGCAATATGGACCAGCAGTCCTCTCACCTTCCATACCATCATGAATTTTTTTATTGAAGGAATCAAAGTAAAATTCNTCCTCATTTTTCCATACAAATCATAAGATGCCTTCCATCAATCAAACCTACATTCCAGTGTCCTTGAAGCTTCAATTCTGCAAAAAACTTTGAATAATTTCCATTCTAGGATGTGTAAATGTGAATTTCCCAACTAAGTGGTCTTTAAGGGTTTAGCAAAAGCCATAGTTTCTTCTTCTTGATAGAAGAATTCTGGCTTTCCATTCTTACGAGCCACATTTTTATGAAGTCTAGTAGAAGTGCTCTCTAACATATGTTCATTAAAATCCATAGGAAACAAGAAATTGTTAGCATTAATGAGAATCAAAGACTAATTGCCAGCCAAAATTTCCTTGGCCAGTTCAGTGAAGAAGCCATCACCAAGTAATGAAACCTACACTAAAACTATCTAGAGAAAAAATCAAAAAGCAAGATAAAAAAACATAGAGGAGTGACCTCCACAAAAATCATGCTTCAAGAAAGCTCCAACCTTTTGATCATAGTTTACTCCTAAAATGAGCAATTAGATGTTAAAACATCTTATGATCCAGAGTTTCTACCCATTGACAAGCAGAATAAATAGGTTAACACATAATAGCCTAGTGAAGTAGTCATATTTTAAATAGAAAATTGAAACCAAGATAGAGGGCTAGAGGATTCCTAAGAAGCACTTTGTGGTTAATTGTAATAAGGATTTCAATGCTTCTTATGGTGTAGACATGGGCTAAGGATAATTTGTCTCTGATCTTCAATTATAATGTGAGAAAATAAGAAAAAAATTGTGATTTCACTAGGCTAGCGCCAAAGGTGCATGAGCCTTAGGACCTCTAAAAACCCTAAGGAGTTTAGTGTTACTTTCTAATTTCTTCACTAGAATGGTAGAACCTTTTACTTTCTACAAACCTGAAACTTCAAACTAAACTTAGTAGCGTGGGAAACTATAAGTTAGCATGTAATATAGTTTTTTTTTTATTTGTGGGATTTATACTCAGACTTCTATTCTATATGTTATTTAATCAAAAATATACTTACGTGGTTGATTGATTGCTTCACATAAATTTTGGGCATCATTTGTGTTATAACTTCTTTTGTGTTTTATGTTTTTTTATCATGTATATCTCTATTGTATTACTATTTTATATTCATTTTCTTACTATATTATGTTCATTTCTCTATCACATTATCTACATGTGGGGTGTAGAATAAATTTGAGGGAAAGAATTTTATACAAATGGTGACATAAAGTACGAATACATATCTAAATCTTAGAGTTCCATAAAAAAATTGGTAAGTTTAATTAAGGTTTGAGATGATTTACTAAAAGCAAACAAAATAATTACAGTTGACAACTTTTTATTAAGGTTTGAAAATTATTTGTCACTTAACAATGATTGAATTCTAACTATACCTGATTACTCTTTTACATAATAACCTTTAAAAACTTAAGCAAAAAATGACTACATATAAAAGTAATTCTTAAAACATATATAATTTAATAACTAATCATATTGAATATATTTTTTTAGGAATATGTTGAATTATAGTATTTTTAATTGAGTTTTGAGGTTATTGAGAGTTTGATTTCTTAAATGATTTTTATTCAAAATCCAATAAAAACATATTAATCACCAATATAGTAATTCCCTTTGAATTATAAGAGAAATAGAAAATTTATTAAAAAGAAACATTAAAAATTTTCAAGTTATAAAGAAAAAATCTTTTAGTATTTTTTTAAGGAGAAGCTTGAAATCTAAAATNAGAAGCAAGGGGAAAGGTTGGGAGAGACTTTAGAGCTTGATATAGTGTGTAATTGTGAGGAATTCTTCGAGAAATTGTAAGAGTGGAGGGNTGAAAACCCCCATTATTAACCACTCCCATAGAAAAGAAGATTTACCCAGAATAAGAATCTCTTTTGTCAAAGGGAAAATAATCCTATTCAATTAAGTTTTATTACGATCACAAGAAACAACATTTACCTGCAACTCCAAATTACCTTTATCAACATTTTCCACTACAATATCCTTAGTAGTTTCAACATCCTTACCTTCTTCAATAGAAACAAGACTAGCTCTCCTACCTTCCTTGATAGCAATATCATTAGCAACAAAATCAACCGAATTCTTTTCCAACACTATTTTTTTCAAAAGTAAATCTACTATTAAAATTTTTTAATTTAGGATAAAAAATATAAAAAATCAGTCAAATTATGACCAAACATCCTTCCCGTCCTACAATATGAAAGCACACACTCCATTTTTACACTTTGCTAATAGTAGAATTTATACCCCAAATCTAAATTGAATCACAAAAAGGCAAAGTAACATCCCTTTCAACCATAACATGAACCGAAGGCCTTGAACNTATTATTAACCACTCCCATAGAAAAGAAGATTTACCCAAAATAAGAATCTCTTTTGTCAAAGGCAAAATAATCTTATTCAATTAAGTTTTATTACGATCACTAGAAACAACATTTACCTGCAACTCCAAATTACCTTTATCAACATTTTCCACTACAATATCCTTAGTAGTTTCAACATCCTTACCTTCTTCAATAGAAACAAGACTAGCTCTCCTGCCTTCCTTGATAGCAATATCATTAGCAACAAAATCAATCGAATTCTTTTCCAACACTAATTTTTTCAAGTAAATCTACTATTAAAATTTTTTAATTTAGGATAAAAAATATAAAAATCAGTTAAATTATGACCAAACATCCTTCCCGTCCTGCAATATGAAAGCACACACTCCATTTTTACACTTTGCTAATAGTAGAATTTATACCCTAAATCTAAATTGAATCACAAAAAGGCAAAGTAACATCCCTTTCAACCATAACATGAACCGAAGGCCTTGAACAATTAAAAGTAGCCTGATCAATCCTTGTTGCTGTTCCAAAAATAGTTTCTAAAAAATAAACCACTTTTATATTAAAAAAATGTAATTTCAAACCTAAAAATCAAAACCAGATGGGGACAATTGGAAGTTTCTCCTTGGGATTAAAATTAGTAGTCCACTTTTGGGATTTCATGTTCACCTTTTCAATCTGTGAAACCTCATTTTTCCATACAAATCATAAGATGCCTTCAATCAATCAAACCTACATTCCAGTGTCCTTGAAGCTTCAATTCTGCAAAAAACTTCAAATAATTTCCATTTTAGGATGTGTAAATGTGAATTTCCCAACTAAGTGGTCTTTAAGGGTTTAGAAAAAGCCATAGTTTCTTCTTCTTGATAGAAGAATTCTGGCTTCCCATTCTTACGAGCCACATTTTTATGAAGTCTAGTAGAAGTGCTCTCTAACATATGTTCATTAAAATCCATAAGAAACAAGAAATTGTTAGCATTAATGAGAATAAAAGACTAATTGCCAGCCAAAATTTCCTTGGCCAGTTCAGTCAAGAAGCCATCACCAAGTAATGAAACCTACACTAAAACTATCTAGAGAAAAAATCAAAAAGCAAGACAGAAAAACATAGAGGAGTGATCTCCACAAAAATCATGCTTCAAGAAAGCTCCAACCTTTTGATCATAGTTTACTCCTAAATTGAGCAATTAGATGTTAAAACATCTTATGATCCAGAGTTTCTACCCATTGAAAAGCAGAATAAATAGGTTAACACATAATAGCCTAGTGAAGTAGTCATATTTTAAATAGAAAATTGAAACCAAGATAGAGGGCTAGAGGATTCCTAAGAAGCACTTTGTGGTTAATTGTAATAAGGATTTCAATGCTTCTTATGGTGTAGACATGGGCTATGGATAATTTGTCTCTGATCTTCAATTATAATGTGAGAAAATCATAAGAAAAAAATTGTGATTTCACTAGGCTAGCGCCAAAGGTGCATGAGCCTTAGTACCTCTAAAAACCCTAAGGAGTTTAGTGTTACTTTCTAATTTCTTCACTAGAATGGTAGAACCTTTTACTTTCTACAAACCTGAAACTTCAAACTAAACTTAGTAGCATGGGAAACTATAAGTTAGCATGTACTATAGTTTTTTTTTTATTTGTGGGATTTATACTCAGACTTCTATTCTATAAGTTATTTAATCAAAAATATACTTACGTGGTTGATTGATTGCTTCACATAAATTTTTGGCATCATTTGTGTTATAACTTCTTTTATGTTTTATGTTTTTTTTTATCATGTATATCTCTATTGTATTACTATTTTATATTCATTTTCTTACTATATTATGTTCATTTCTCTATCACATTATCTGCATGTGGGGTGTAGAATAAGTTTGAGGGATGGAATTTTATACAAATTGTGACATAAAGTAAGAATACATATCTAAATCTTAGAGTTCCATAAAAAAATTGGTAAGTTTAATTAAGGTTTGAGATGATTTACTAAAAGGAAACAAAATAATTACAGTTGACAACTTTTTATTAAGATTTGAAAATTATTTGTCACTTAACAATGATTGAATTCTAACTATACCCGATTACTCTTTTACATAATAACCTTTAAAAACTTAAGCAAAATATGACTGCATATAAAAGTAATTCTTAAAACATATATAATTTAATAACTAATCATATCGAATATATTTTTTTAGGAATATGTTGAATTATAGTATTTTGAATTGAGTTTTGAGGTTATTGAGAGTTTGATTTATTAAATGATTTTTATTCAAAATCAAATAAAAACATATTAATCACCAATATAGTAATTCTCTTTGAATTATAAGAGAAATAGAAAAATTATTAAAAAGAAATATTAAAAATTTTCAAGTTATAAAGAAAAAATCTTTTAGTATTTTTTTAAGGAGAAGCTTGAAATCTAAAATTAGTATCAACCTCTCTTTCAAAAACTCAGATAATAAAAAATCTTCTTAACTCTAAATTTAGAATATTGTATTTAGAGGATAATAAGTGAATTAATAATATATAGTATATTAGCTAATTTAAAATATATTTATTGGATAATAATCCTATTCTAGTCAACCAAATAGAAGAAATTTTTGGGTAATCATATAGAAATAATATAATACAGTTTATGTTGGGATATTAGGGATTTTTTAAGATAAAATCAATAATAGGAAAAGGTTTGTGTCCCATGAATTATTTATTTAATTCATTACTAAGAATGTTGCAAAACTCAGCCTAAATCTACCATTAATTTTCAAAAACATTAACTTAAGCTATTGAATAACTTGAGGGGAAGCGTTGTTTAAGTTTGGAGGAATTTGATTGTGTCATAGTTTAATTTGCATTTTTTTTATCATGTTTATGATTTTATAGGCTATTTTTCATATATTTGCAGTTTATAGNAAGCCTAAATCTACCATTAATTTTCAAAAACATTAACTTAAGCTATTGAATAACTTTAGGGGAAGCATTGTTTAAGTTTGGATGAATTTGATTGTGTCCTAGTTTAATTTGCATTTTTTTTATCATGTTTATGATTTTATAGGCTATTTTTCATATATTTGCAGTTTATAGGTTGAAAGCTAAAAAGGGAAAGCATTTGGATTAAATTCAACCTAAGTCCTAGTGAGGTAGCCTGTTGCCTGTTCTAGGCATTTAAGTAGTAGAAGCATGCCCTCATTCAATCAAGAGATAGAGCACTTGGAATTTTGGTGTCTAACGTTGATGCATTGAAACTTGATCCAAGATTGTATGTATGAAAGGGAGCATAATAAGGAGGTGCTCCAAACCTGCATCTAAGTGCCTCAGCCAGTAAACTCAAAAACCAGCCTGACACCAAAAAATCTAATAGAAATTTCAATTTCCATTTAAAAATTAGCTTGATAGTTCAATGCTCAAACCAAGCTCCAAGGCACCCAACACCTACTTAAGAAAGNACACTTGGACTTTTGGTGTCTAACATTGATGCATTGAAAACTTGATCCAAGATTGTATGTATGAAAGGGAGCATAATAAGGAGGTGTTCCAAAACTGCATCTAAGTGCCTCATCCAGTAAACTCAAAAACCAGCCTGGCACCAAAAAATCTAATAGAAATTTCAATTGCCATTTAAAATTAGCTTGATAGTTCAATGCTCAAACCAAGCTCCAAAGCACCCAACACCTACTTAAAAAATTTTTGGCAGTTCAAGGGACTATGTGGCATCGACAACCTTTAAATGTGATGGATTTCTTAGTTTTTCAATAGTCCCGAGTTCATATTGGTGAGACTTCTTCGGTATGAGAGAGTGTGAGAGGGTGGTTTTGATAGGGTGAGAGTGTTATTTGAAGATTAGTGCATGGATGTCATCTTTATATGAGTGTGATAGTGCTTTCAACTGGAGATATAATGTATAGTGGAATACGCGTGGAATGAAGCAAGAATTAAGTATATTTTATTGTTCTTATTCTTTGTAAGTTTGATTTTCTTAAATTTCAATGGATTTACTGCTTTGTTTTTCTCTCATGCTTAAAAACTAAATTCATCTCTCCCTTGTATTGGTAATTTAAGTAACTTAGAGTAATCAATCCACGTGATTGTTAAAATCTTGTGGAATATAATGATATGTTAACTTTGTGTGCTCATTGTCTTTCAAATTGGATAATTTGAAGGTTAAACATATTGTGATTTGGAAAAATAAAAGAAAACTAGTTGAACAAAGTTAACATATACCTAACTTGAAGAATAGAAATATTGTTACTAGGATAGTTTTATTAATAGGGAAACTTATAATCTTTGAGGTTTTTGCTTGATTTAGAAGATTAAATTATATTAAAATATAACAAGTTTTCTTATGCTTGAGGAAGAGGCTATGGAGAAGATTTACTCATNCTCTCTCATGCTTAAAAGCTAAATTCATTTCTCCCTTGTATTGGTAATTTAAGTAACTTAGAGTAATCAATCTCACGTGATTGTTAAAATCTTGTGGAATATAATGATATGTTAACTTTGTGTGCTCATTGTCTTTCAAATTGGATTATTTGAAGGTTAAACATATTGTGATTTAGAAAAATAAAAGAAAACTAGTTGAACAAAGTTAACCTATACCTAACTTGAAGAATAGAAATATTGTTACTAGGATAGTTTAATTAATAGGGAAACATATAATCTTTAAGGTTTTTGCTTGATTTAGGAGATTAAATTATATTAAAATATAACAAGTTTTCTTATGCTTGAGGAAGAGGCTATGGAGAAGATTTACTCATGTATGTTAGTGACATTTGAATCACTTGGATAACTTTATGTTACATTGGTCTAATTCAACTACGTTTCTTCCACTTGATATAAGAACCTAGCCAAATTTCTTTGAATTTACCTTTACAGAAATTAGGATTAGACACTTTAAGAAATTACGAACCTTTGTCACTTTAAACTAGACCTAAGATTAGNTTGTATTCATAAATCCCCTTCTGCCCTAAATAGTGCTCTGGCATTCCCTTTCGCAATCATTCCCCTATTGTTACCCACGTGGGCGGGCCACAAAAAAAATAAAAAAATAAAAAAATAAAAATTGATTTGTGTGTAAATACAGATTGCATGATCTGTGCGCAAATGCCTAAAAATCAACCTGCGGTCCCGCTCCCGCCTCTGCGCGCAGCAGACGTTGCCGTCCGCTCCGCCTGATTCATCCTACGGCGCGAAATCCAGGGAAAAAAAAAATCCCTCGTGCTCTTTAAAATATGAATATCTCCCTGCGGGTAGGTCGTTTAAAGCGGCTCTGTGTGTCTCTGCTTTAATACAATCGCGTTGCCTTTCTTCCGCTGCGTCTCATCCGCGCAGCGAAATACAGAAAAAAAAAAAATCCCTCGTGCTCTTTAAATATGAATATCTCTCTGTAGCTATGCCGTTTAATATCTCTGTAGCTATACAGAAAAAAAAAATCCCCTCGTGCTCTTTAGTTTGATAATAAAGCTTTTTTTGGGTCTAAATGTGCTGAGATAAATTTATTATATAAGTTTGAGGCTCAAAATTAAGCCAATCACGAGCTAAATCGGAGCTCATTTAGAACATAAAAAATTTTGATATCATTAATGGTGATGTGGCAACACTTTACCTTTTTTTTTTTTAATTAATAGTAACAATTAATTATAGAAACTAAGAAATTATCAAAAAATTAAGAGATATCCAAAAATNCACCCTTAATGGTGATGTGGCAACGCTTTAACTTTTTTATTTTTTAATTAATAATAGCAATTAATTATAGAAACTAAGAAATTATTAAAAATTTTAGAGATATCCAAAAATATGAAAAAATAGAGATTAACATTGACTTGTACCTAGGGGTGTAAACGAACCAAACACGAACGAATAGAGCTTGTGTTCGTGTTCGGTTCGTTTAAAATTTAGTTTGTTTGAAATAAGCTCGTGTNAACCTATGTTTGCGTACATAGCCAGACCACTTATTAGGTTCGAAAGGTACGAGCAACCCACCCTTTAGAAGGACCTGGTTTACTCTGGGCTGGACCAGCTTTCTTATCAAAGTTTTTACCTCAGACAGCCAATTGAACACTGTTGACAAGCTATCTTAAGCAAAAGCTCATTCAAACATAAAAAAATTTTGAATGAACTGAACATGAACAAGCTCTGAGCTCACTCAGGTTTAACTTGTTTACACCGTTAATGGTGGCTGACATGGCAACACAATAACCTTTAGTTTTTTAATTAATAATAATAATAATAATTAATTATAGAAACTTTAAGATACTATAAAAAATTTAAGAATGGTCCAAAAATATGAAAAAATACTTAAATTTCTCCTCAAATATAGAATTATTTAATGAAAATAAAAGCGCACAAAATTTCTTGGAATTTTTTATTATTTTAAGAATTCATATAATTATAAAGCTAAAATTAAAATTAAATTAATAATCTAAATGCCTTTAAATTTAATTAGAAAATTTCTCATGTCTCCATTGAGCTCTGAGTTTTTTCTCAAGATTTTATCGAGCTCATTTATGGCTTATCCATTATTTAGACCTAAATTGCTTAATTAACCTTTTTTTAATGGGGGTAATTAGNTAATTTCTCATGTCTCCATTGAGCTCTGAGTTTTTTCTCAAGATTTTATCAAGCTCATTTATGGCTTATCCATTATTTAGACCTAAATTGCTTAATTAACCTTTTTTTAATGGGGGTAATTAGAGTATCTAACCCTTAAAACTATCCATACTCATAAAATAAGTGAACTAAATGACAAAGTAGGGCTCCTTAAAGCTCAAATTGAAGCTCCTTAGGTCTAACTACTGTATTGGTGGATTAATCCCTAAAATTAACCAAATAACCCTAATAAATTTGACTAATTATTTATCGGAAACGTTATTAAGTTTTGAAATGTCAAAATGACCAAGTTACTTCATAAAACCTAATAAATTAACAATATAGTAATGTTGACCTAATGAAAAGTTAAAAAATATGGATTAACAGAGTTTAATTAATAGGTTAATTAATGAAATTAATAATTTAATTATTTAAGAAATCCCAAAATTGATACTAGTCCACAAACCATAATTCAAATGGCCAAGGAAAATTTCTTAAGATCACAGAGTCCCATTCAAAATATTTTTGAAAATTCATATTTTTTAAAATTATACATATTTTAAATAATTTATTAAATTTATTGATTCAAGAGAAATTATATAAAATTTAGATTAAATCAATTTAATCCCAAGTTGTCCTAACAGATCACCGTTGTGGTTCTCTATCTTGGGAACAAATCACTTAAAATAGAGCAAAACAGTCAAAATAGCTATCATATACTTCAAAAATCATAAAATAGTGATTGTGCGATTACCCTTAAAATACAAAAAAAAAAATGGTGTAACATTTAGCTTGAATAAACTGACATAATCAAATGTCTTGAAAAATTAACCATGAATTANAAGATCACCGTTGTGGTTCTCTACCTTGGGAACAAATCACTTAAAATAGATAACAAAACAATCAAAATAATTATCATATACTTTAAAAATCATAAAATAGTTTGATTGTGCAATTACCCTTAAAATACCAAAAAATGGTGTAACATTTAGCTTGAATAAACTGACATAATCAAATGTCTTGAAAAATTAACCATGAATTAAATATTAAGAAATGAATTATAAAAGTTAAATTAAAATATTTGACGACTTAAATATCCATTGAAGTTCTTAAATTTTTTTAAAAAAAATTCAATTAAATGAAAAACAAACTATAACTCAATCTAGTTGCCTTCAATTAGACTTGAATTTCTATTGTGGGGTTTGAGTGATATCCTTAACCTTCCTCTAAATTTTCAAAAATTTTGAAATGAAAAGTTAATTTTATTAATAAAAATTACTTTAAAAGTTACTTAAATTAGAAAAAATAATAGTACACATTTATTAATAAAATTTCCCGATCAGCTAAACTTGATTCTCTTGTGTCCCCAAACTCTAAAACGTTCTCATGATGATTGTAGAAGGATTTAAATGAATAATGAACTTACGAAATCGTTAAAAATTAAAATTAAAATTACTTGATTTAAGAGATTCAACTATTTAACCCTTATATTAACAAGAGGATTAGGGATTAAAGCAACACATCACCTAAGTGAGAAGGAATGTTGCCTCAGTACTACACATGTAGACCTACGTCCGTAGCCAATCAAATGCCGCTTCGTGGAAAGCCCGACCCCATCTATTAAAGCACAGAAAAATAACAGAAAAATAAATTTCATATTATTCGCGACCCGGCTGAGCCTTTTCATTTTCTCCGCACTATTATGAGTTTAGGTTTTAGGCTCCGTATCGTCTTCCTCAGCGAAGCACTACCTCCATTATTGGTGAAACCCTAGGCATTCTCTGACACGCAATGGAAGGTGACCATGGCATCCAGTCGTTCGTTAAAATCACGGTATGCACCTAAACCTAAACATGAAATGCACAATAATACCACATCAATATCACACAAGTAACACACCAGTAATACAANTGCGACCCGGCCGAGCCTTTTCATTTTCTCCGCACTATTATGAGTTTAGGTTTTAGGCTCTGTATCGTCTTCCTCAGCGAAGCACTACCACCTTTATTGGTGAAACCCTAAGCATTCTCCGACACGTAAGGAAAGGTGACCATGACGTCCAGTTGTTTGTTAAAATCACGGTATGCACCTAAACCTAAACATGAAATGCACAACAATACCACATCAATATCACACAAGTAACACACCAGTAACATAACAATAACACAACAATATCACATCAATAACTCACAATTAACACACAAGTAACACATCAAAAAAACAAAAATACCACATGAATACCACACAAGTAACACATCATGGCTTTGAATCAATAGCACAGAAATAACCCTACCTCAATGACTGCATAAAGCGAAATTCGATGGACTCACAGATATCTCCATGACACAGTTTTGATGTGTTATTCTTATATTATTTGTGTGTTATTCCTGTTTTATTCCTATGTTATTCTTGTGTTACTGGTGAGTTCCTCATGCGTTATTCCCGTGTTATTTATGTATTATTGATGTGTTATGCATATGTTTAGGGATATCTAATACACTTGTGATTGTTATTGAAGTGTATTAGATGTGTTATTTATGTATTATTGATGTGTTACTGTTGTGAAATTGATGTGTTATTCATGTATTATTGATGTGTTATTGATGTGTTATTCATGTGATAACACCAATTACACCGAAGTAACTTATGTTGAATTCTTATAATTATGTTATAGAGGTTTTATTGAGGTTTCACTGGTGTGTAAACAAGAGTAACACCTCATGATCAGCTTCATATCACATGAATAATACATCAATAACATTTAAAATGTAGCTCCATTTGGTTTTAATAATGTGTTATTGTGTCTTCATTTTGAAGTATTATGAGTGCAAGGACTCTCAACTACAGATGTTTTCCATCTGTAGTGAGAGGTGCTAGATGCAATTAGAGATCTCCTTTCAGAGGAGACTATTAATAATTAAAAAAAATGAAGGTATTCAATTTATTTGACATGCTCCCAAATCCCCAGTACAATGTCATGACTTTACATATTCTGAGATGTTGGGATAATGAGAGGAGGGCCTTCAAATTGGGTGGAAAGGAGGTTAAATTACATGCTGACCACGTGGATTTGCTGATAGGGATGCCAAACAGAGGAGAGCCTGTTTCATGGAAGAAAGGTCCCCTATCAAATGTTGATGCCAGACAAATAAAGAACGAACTGACAAACATTTTTTGCAGAAGGAGCTTCCACCCCTCCATTTGAGCAGTTGTATTTGAAATTCATACTAATTAATTTATTTTTTCCTTCAAGCAATTTTCATGTGCCTGCAGAGCTATCTTCTTTTACTGTAAATGTACAAGACTTTCCATCCTTTAATTGGCCTGCTGCCATATGTGAAATGATCATAGATCAAGTGAGAACCGCCTCCATGAAATTAAGGTAGAATAAGCTGATAAGCTATATCCAAGGATTTGTATTTCTTTTAACGGTAAGTATTTATTGTTTACATTAAAACATTAATATTCAAATATTTTATTTTGTTGTATTAACTTTTGTATACATGTTTATGGTGTAAAACTTCCTCAGCTATGGTTTTACGAGCACGCGTCTCTGTTAACTCTTACTGCACCTGACGCTAGACCTCGCATTCTGAGGTGGCCAAACAATCATGGGTGGAATGCTGAGAAGATTCATGAAGCCTTCAAGAGGCTTAATCATGTAAATCATTTAATGCAATAATAAAATTATCATTTTAATGTTTATTGCAGATTATTGACACCTCTATGTTGAGAGAACAATGTTCGATACAAGTCAAACTCAACTTCAAAGGAAGAAGTCCAACAGCAGTGGAACGAAGAGAACAGTGGCCCCCCTGTATCTCAATACCAGTTCAAAAGAAGACGTACAAAAAACGATAATGTGGATGTTGATGATCGTGTAAATACAGATGTTCCCGTACATTATCATGAGGCCGAAGAAATCATAAGACAAGCAGAAGAAACATATTCTTTATTACCAACTACAACCTATGTGGATGTTGTTGATCCTACAAAAGATATTGTGCATGTTGTTGATCTTGTACATACTGATGTTCCTGGACAGACCCAAGATGCCGAAGAAACAATAAGAGAAACGCAAGACGTAGATTTAGGGGATGAGACAATCCATGAAGACCCAGAAGAAGTCGAATGAGCAATAAAGGGTGTTCTCGAATCTCTGTTACATTCGGTGAGTACGTCATTCTAATTTGTACTATATGATATACCTTCCTATTTTATGTTTTCTAACAATTTTTTTAGACACGTCTTATGACATCCGCTGTAAATACTAATTCAAAAAAAGGGTGATTCCTAAGAGGCCCAAGTTTCAGATGAAAATGTACAGACTGAATTTAATTTAGATGAAGAAAGCTTAGATCTAGCTAGTTTTCAACAAATCTCGAGTTAAAACCACAGTTCTAATGCAAACGAATATATTATAGTTGTAATAAAAAAAATATCTATGTACTTTGAACCATATCTTATATGTTCTTATTTTATGTGTTATTCATGGATTGTTTTCTTTAGCAGCTCCATCCTGTGACTTCAGCTCTTGAGTATCCTGGTAGATCATTGATACTAATTGAAATGCATGAAGTAATATATCAGTGCCTAGTCAGATACACTGAACGGTAAGTAAATGTCCACCACTATTTTAGTGTTACGCAGTTGTGTTGTATTTAATTAACAGAAACTCTCTTTCTTATCAATGCAGTGACGTTATAATTAACAAAGGCCAAATTTTGATTTACCGATCAGCCCTAAAAGATATACTATTAAATAAGTGGCTTGGAGACGAACACGTTGAGTTATTTGTTGTCTAATTGTGTGAAAGAACCTTAAGGAGACTGGAGTTTTATCGGCCTTACCTGTATATTTCGTCAATGTATGGGGTATGTTGAACAACTTAAATTTATTCATATGAGTTTAAGTTATATATTCCTTGCACATTTTAAGTAATAATTTTATGCAGATGCATAAGACATATGATAGCAAACCCTTTGTGAAACATATCACCAACGAAGCTGTTAAAGATGAAAAAACCAATTTCTTTCCAATCATTCATAATCGACATTGGATTTTGTTGGTTCTAGATCTCAAGTTGAGAAAATGGAAAATATACGACTCACTACCTAACCAGATGCATAAGGATGGCACTACGGAAGTTGTAAGTATATTTAACTCAATCAAAAGTAACACAATAGCACTCAAAGAGTAATACCATACTGCTTCAACTATGCAGGTCAATATGTTTGCTAGAGATGCTGCTGATGTATTTACAGCCAAAATCCATAAATGGTCCTTGTCGATTACAAAGCATGTACCCTCACAAAGGAATAGTTTTAATTGTGGTATGTTCGTTTTCAAGTACATGTAAACATTAGTGCAAGCCGAAGAAGTCGATTGAAGTGAGCATATGGATTGACAGGATGATATGAAACGTTTTAGAGCTGAATTTATATATGACATTTGCATATTTTCAAGGTCTTCATAGTAAATTTGTACTTTGTAATTTGTATATTTGTACATATTTTTATATTTGTAAATAGCTTAATGGTGTATTGAGGAGAGTGAGTCTAATTGGCCATATATGGGGCGAAATGTTCAGATCTTGGAGAATGTTGGTGAGGTGAATGTTACTCCAGTTCCAAGATCACTGCAAGTACTTATAGAAAAAAAAAAGATTTAGAATCATATGTTTACCACTCTGCAAGAAGCATATGTGCCTTTATGTTTCACTTTCTACTTGGCAATGATGTTTAATGATTTCATTTTTTTGTATATTTGTATACTTTTGGAGTGGTGCTTTTTGAAATAATATCTGGTAGAAGAAACATAAATCATGAATTTATGTTTGTTTTTTTAGTAAACATAAAAAATCACTTATCCTCATTAATTTGTCTTATAAAATTTACGTCATAGAGAGTTTAAGAATTTTGCATCAAAATTTAACATCATACGGTGGAATAACACGACGAAAGGTGGAGTAACACTGATTTAATCGATGGTAACACATGGAATATTTGTGTGAAACACATCACATTACACAGGGTAATGTAGAGTAACACCAATTAATCGCCGGTAACACGGGGAATATTCACCGCGAGACAACACATTAAGAAGAGTAACGTAGAGTAACACCGATTAAATCGGCGGTAACGCAAGGCAACATAAACAACAGAGTAAGGCAATAACATGTTATCCAAGTGTTATTCACAGGTTATTCACAAGTTATTTACGTGTTATTTACATGATATCCACATGTTATTCAGTGTGTTATTTACCGTGTTATCCACATAAAAAACATGTATTATTTAGAGTGTTATTCAAGTGTTATTCCCATGTTATTCACGTGATATTCAAGTGTTATTCACGTGTTATTCAAGTGTATTATTCACGTGTTATCCACATGTTATTCACGTGTTATTNGGAAAACTCATGTAAATACCCTTTGCATTGCTCAGATAAGTAGCATTTATGGTAACATTTCTTCTGAATTCTATTAAACATCTGAAAAAGTTCGCTCATATAAGTAGCATTTTATAACTTTAGGCAATCAAATCATCAAAAAACTTGAATATATTAGATATTTTCTGTCTATTATTCAAAGTGATGGTGATATAGATGGGGATATTATTTGTAGAATTCAAGTTGGTTGGTTTAAGTGGAAGAATGCATTGAACCTAGTGTGTGATATAAAAGTACTGCTTAAAGGAAATTTTTATAAGATGGTGGTGAAACCAAACAATGCTCTTTGGTCCTTAATGTTGGTCTTTAAAAGAGAAGCATAAAACAAAGTTAAGTGTTGCTGAGATGAGAATGTTTATGCAGATGAGTGGCTTGACACTTAGAGATAAGATGTGAAATGAATATATCAGTGGTATGGTTGGTGCAGCTTCAGTGACGGACAAGATTAGAGATTGTTTGGTTACATTAAACATCGATCATTTGATAATCCGGTTAGGAGAGTAGATGTTTTAAATTTAACTTTGTTAAGAAATGCACGAGTAGAGCTAAAAAGACTTGGGCATAGTGTATAAAAAATGATCTTAATCTATTAGAATTAAATGAAAATATGACACTCAATAGGATGCAATGGAGAAAAAAGATTCATGTAGCCGACCCCACTTAGTGGGATAAAGGCTTGTTGTTGTATGTATGTATGTATGCTGTATGTATGTATGTATGTATGTATGTATGTGAAAAAAGATCATTATATCAGTATAGCTATAACACAACAACACAGCAATATAAGCTAATAAAAATGAAATGCTGCCTTGTGCAATAGAAATTTGGGAATGTTTGTGATTGACACATGTAGCTTCTTTGGTGATTTGAACGCTAATTTAGTTTGTGTGTGCGCGTGAGAGAGAGAGATGCATTCCTGCTCATGCCAAAAAAAAAATTTTACCTGCTTTTTTTTTAATTATTGAAACCTTAAGTAAGCCAAGCACTAGTATAACCCGTCTGTCATTTGGAATGCTGAACATGTTATTTTAGCATCAAAATTTCTTTGTATTCAAATGGTATCATTTTTAGATATAATACCCTTTCGGAGTAAAAATTAGTTTGCTTCTTTTCCATAAGGAAATGTGGGGACTCTATAGATGGTTGAATTTACTATTGAATTGCCAGATTTGGAAGGACTTCCGGTAATTTCATTAACTATCTAAACAAGGCTTGGTTGTACTTATACATGGAGCTTATACTAATTATAGACTTCATGAGTGAAATTGGGAGCCAATGGCAACAGGATATAATAGTTATGTCAGGATATTTTGACCAAATTTTTGGTCAGAATGGTTTTCAAATCCATTCTATTTATTTTGAGATGAGTGGATTAGATACTTTGATTGATTGTCTTGTATTGGACTTATTTTGAAGTCAATCCAATGGTTTGAAATACATAATGAATAATTTTTTATCATGATATCCTGACAGAGGGCTAGCATAAGTTTAGATTCCTGTTTTATTTATTTTTTCCGAGCACCATCTTTTTATATTATTGACAGGCATGATTGAAACGTAGATTTCTTTTTATGTTCTGATTGTTTCATTCCATCAAGGCTCCAGAGAAATTTATTGCATGCTGAATATTTTTGTTCTTAGATAGGATGTACATTCCGCAATTTGTGCTCTTTTGGGTGATAAAAAAAGATGAGGTGGAGTGAGAGAATTTTTTGGTTAATCAGGTTATATCCATACAACAACAACAACAACAAAGCCTTAATCCCACTACGTGGGGTCGGCTACATGAATCCTTTTTCTCCATTGCATCCTAATCAGGTTATATCCATACATCAGAAAATTGAATTTATACTGGTTGAAATTCTTCCTTAGTACAAATAATTTTGCCATTGTTTGTTATTGACTTTTGCTGGCGGCTCCATGATGTAAATATAGTTCTCACTTTTCAATTAAAATGGTGATATATTGTTAACCCCTGCAATTTATTTACTCAACACTCATTTTGAACTATTTATGCTATAGATATGGAGCATTTTCCTACATGCAATAGATTTTGGAGTGGCTTTCTTGTGGATCAATTCATGTGATCTCTGTTTTCATCCTTTCTTCATGTCTTACTTTGAATGAACTCAAGATTTTACCTTCATGTCTGCTAATGACAGGGCAAATCTTCACTGTTGGAGTTCTCTGATGTGTTGTCCTTCTGATGCCTGGATGCTTTTAGCTTGAAATAAGATCTTAGCCAATTAATGATGGGGGAAAACGAAATGCTCGTATGTGATGTTTAGACTTGCAATGGGGAAAAAAAAAGAGAAAGAAAAGGAAAAAAAAATGTAAATGGAGAAAAAATGGGATAGAAGTGTGGAAAATAGTGGGCGTAAAAAAAAGTTGTGAAAAATTCTTAATTGGTTTGTGAACCCCAGAATGGGAGAAATGAAAAGAAAAACCGACCCAAAAAAAAAAAAGAAAAAGAAAAAAAACTTAAGAAAAAAAAGGAAAAGTAAAAAAGAAAAAAAACAGCGACAATTCTTCCGGCTTCGCAGAAGTGTGGTTTTATCTGCTTGCATCCATGAATTTAGTGGGTACCGTAGGAGGCCCGAGGTTTTGTTCTCTTGGCGTGATTGAACTTTATTATGGTTCATGAAGAACTGTTAAGGCTGCAAGCTGGGTATTCGTGATGGAATGTGTTACTTCTGTCAATGAAAATTTTCCAACAGTTGGTGAGAGGTCCTTGATCTATTTCTTGAATTTCCTTGCATTAATCTTCTATTTATCTCATTTACTCTGAAATATTTGTTGATATTCTTTGTATTATGAATCCTCTGATAGACATGTTTTTATTGTCTGGAATTCTATTTTTCACCGGCCACTCTGAAGACTTGAGCAACAATCTACTACAAACGTACCGTTTGCTTTAACCTTGTATTTCTTTTCCATTCCTAAGTGTAGAAATCTCAAGCATATTTAAGAAATACAATTTAACATTCGGAATAATAGCTGTCAACCTTTTTTTTCTTTCTGCATATTCTTTTTGGGGCATTTACATACATTCTATCCAATGCCTATATAACACCTAAACTATACTTTTTACATTTATTCCACCCAAATTTTTCATATCACATAGAAAAATACCACCATTTTAAAATTTAAAAACTTAAATACACCTTTTCATATATAGGTAAGGTATGTCAAAAGTGAAGTTTAGGTGTTAGATATGTCAATTCGTAAGAATTAAGTGGTATGTATGTAAATCTTCCGTTCTTTTTTTATTTCAAACCACAATACTCTTTTTCTAATTAATAAGTTTCATTGCATGATTGGTTATTATCTAAACTTTGGTATTGTCAGAGTTATTTGCAACGAGATTTATAAAATCATATGGAGCTATTTACTCATTCGTTCAACTTTATGATGCCATTAGCACATAGAACACTTTAACTTGTTACATATAAGAGAAAACAGTGATTTTGGGAGGAACATGTAAGAAGCCAATGACTTCTGTTTATGCTACTTTGCCAGCTACAGATTGTTGTGAAGTTGAACAGCTCCACGGTGAACATTTTTCACTCTCCCAGCTGGTTTGGAACAGGGAAATTTTCTTTTCAATGGGAAACTTTAAAAGCCCATCTATTGTTGCTTTTCACCATTAATCAATTTACTCACATTTTTTTTTTGTTGGTATATTTTTCTCTCTTTTCTTAGACCGGTCGATTGTCTTCTTTTGGCTAGAAATAAGAACAAAAAGAAAATGGTTACTTGTAACTAATGATTGTAGGATTTATATATTTATATTTTGTTTTTCTAGTAACGTAGAAGCTTTCGGTACGAGTTGAAAAATGCAATTTTGATTAAACCGGTCATGGCCATCTACTCATCTACTTGCCATTGGGACTCTTATCTGTAATCTTAACGAAAACATTGCAGGTTGATTATGCATGCACGCCCGAGGAGGTTCAGCAACATTTTCAATCATGTGGAACTGTTAATCGGGTCACCATCCTGACAGACAAATTTGGTCAGCCAAAAGGTTTTGCTTACGTTGAATTTGTGGAACTAGAGGCCATTCCAGAAGCCCTTAATTTAAATGAATCTGACTTGCATGGTCGCCAACTGAAGGTCCATCTTTTTAGTCCCTTTCTTTAATCCTTATAATTTTAAAACTTGGACAAAAATTTTGGCCCATAAGTTTTGTTCACAATGGTGGTATTTGGAGCAGGTGATGCCGAAGAGGACGAATGTTCCGGGATTCAAGCAATATCGCCCGAGGCGTTACAATCCTTACTTGGGCTATAGGGTCAGGAGGTCATACGTGCCTTCATATTTCTATTCTCCATATGGATATGGGTTAGTATGCTCCACATTTATTGAAAATACATTATTCTAAAGTTCTGATAAAGAAATCATTATACAATCGTTGAATCTATTCCAACATTTTCTTTCCTTTGGGTTTCATTTGTTTTCTTTTTCTTTTAATAATTAGCCGATGGTTTTGTTTAACCAGCACTATCTTTTTTCCAGGAAGTTTCCCAGGTTCAGGAGGCCAATGCGCTACAGACCTTTCTGAAATGAAAAATTATACCTTTTTTGAGTCAACTTTGACCATGGAGAAAAAATATTCTATCTTAATTGAAGATGATGGCTATATTTATTTCATGTTGAAGTTAGGTATGGACATAATTGAGATGGATATGTTGATTGCTGTTTACTTCTTGTTTTTGGCCTCCGGTCATATTTGTTTGCTTCAATACCCTTGAATGTTTGTTTGGTGGGGATAAGACTCTGACTATGGGAAAGGTTGTGCATCACTTTCATTGAGGTAGTTGAATGATTTATTTATTTGACTTAAAAGTGGCTCAAATAGTATAATAATGTGTAATGGACAATATGAACAATTAAACTTATGATTTAAGAAAAATAATGCTAGGATTTTATGAACTGTGCAGAGGTGTAAATGGGTTGAGCCAAGCTTTTGATTTTTGAGTTCGAGTTTGTTTAATTAATTGAGTTTGAATGCAAGCTCGGATAATCAGTGTGAAAAAGTTTGATTCTTTTAATTCAAGCAATTTATGTGTTAGAATAACAAATGCAATTGAAACATTAATAATGAGAAATTATTCACATTACATTTTAAAAATTTCTTCAAGTTTACTTAAGACTTTGAATTATAATATATTATAAACATATGTTTGCTGATGAGTTAATGAGTTAATTTGAGGATGATTCAAGCTTGATAAGCATGTGAGTCATTTTTAAAGCAAAATTTGAGCTAGCTAATGAATTGGTCTAGCATTGATACATCCCTAATAATGTATTTTTTATAGGTTTGTTCGGATTTGTTACAATCCGACTAATGTTTCTTTTGGGTTTGTTTGGATTGAAATAAAATGAAGAGAACTTAATGTGTTTTTACTAATTTAATGATGGGTTGTGTAAATATAGTCATTCATTTTGGTTTTCATATATATATATATTAAAAAAATCATCATAGAAGTTATCCGATCACGCTATCATATTTTTATTTCTAAATCTCGTTACTAGCATACAATGTCTGATCTGAACTATTGAAATATATTTTTTTATTTTTCTTGTGTCATAGTGAGACACATTTTAAATTTTTTGATGGTTCAGATCGGACAACGCTCACAAATTTAGCATGAGGTCCTCACACAATAATTTTTCTAATGTTTCTAATGTCTTAGCAGTGCATTTTTATCCATCTCAAATTTATTAAATTATTACATATGTGCTCCGTATGTAATAATTTCTCCCTATACCCTATACTCTAAAACCATGGATGCATTAAATTATTCTTAAGGACATTAATTAGCTAAAGATATTGACAATGTATGATCAAATATATGGAATGAAAAATACATTAAACGAAACTAATTACCGCCACATTGTTCTTGTAATAGGGATTAAAACCGAAGTACTTGAAATTACAAATTGAATAGAAGGACTGAAGAAATAAAAGGGAATTGATTGTCTGTACTCCTTTGAAGAAGAGCTCTTGTTGCTGGGAGCTCTCACCAACTCGATTGAAATACCCTTAACAGTCAATAAAATGAAATGAAAAGGAAGGGAAGAAGAGGTAGGCTATTAAGAGTTAGTGATTGGCCCTGATCATCTTCTAGTATTATCACAAATGAATAACATTTGCATTATATTCATGACTTTTACATAAGTATTAAGTCATTCAAATAATATATATTAAAGA
>JXCR01140946.1:740343-768937 GCA_002079205.1 Phalaenopsis hybrid cultivar
AGGACTAGGAGGTAATATGGGATTATTTCATTTTTATTTTTTATTGTTTTCCTAGTTGGTTGACGGGATGGGATGGGAGGTGAGTTGAGCCAGTAGGGATTGTGGGAGATAGGAATAATAAATATTAGTTTTATTATTATTATTATTATTATTATATGAGTTGGTTGGGTGGAGGAGTGGTGGATATTTGGAGGAGCTTGGGATGAGCGGTGGAGAAATCGGTGGGGCAGGAGAAATTATTGCATTCGGACACCGGATGCATCTCTTCATGCGGTGTTCGATCCTGACCGTAGATCACCGTGATCTACGGTCAGGATTATTTCGGTTAAAAAAAAATAGGTGGGGCCCACCGAAATACATCCTGACCGTAAATCACCTGATTTACGGTCAGTATCGGACACCGCACGCGAGATGCGAGCGGTGTGCGATCCGTATGGAATAATTTTTCGTGGGTGGCAGAGAAGATTCGCATTGATATATATATTATAAATCACATAGGAATAATTTATTTCAATGAAAATAAAAATATAAATAAGGCGATAGATACCTACTACATGCCCCTACAACTCACACAAAAATGGAGAACTTAAGGTTTTCTTTCCCTGGAAAAGAAAGAAAATAACTTACCCCATCCAGGAATAAATTGAAATATCTCTAGGGAATTGTTTGGAAATAACAACTGGGCGTAAAATACTCCCCAAATCAGCAATCCAATGAGCAATCTTGTTGCCATCCCCTTTAGTATGGTTCGAGATGATGCACAACTTCATGGGTAACTCCTCAATTCTTTTCATCTCAATGTTAACGCTCTAATGACATACTTTTATATTCCTGCAATATTCAAACAGTAAAAGAGAATATGTTTCTTTCATTATATATATGATATAGCGTGATGGGATTTCTGCTAGGGTTTTGCGGCGATTCTTGGGCGATTTCCGGCTTTTGAGGATGGGGGTTCTCCGATCGGCTCATGAGATCTTTCCATCATTACTTGAGTTTATTTCTTTCTTTTTTTCCTTTCGCCGAGTGTTCCTAGATTTTGTTTGGGTTTCCAGTTTTGAATATGCCTCCGGTTTCTCGAACGTTTGTTGATGCTGTTTTGGATGGGGGTGGTGCTTCATCAGCACCTTCCTCTGAATTTTTTCCACAAATTTTTTATGACACTCTTATTGTTTGTGGAGATTATATTTTCATCAAAAAATTGGGGGAAAAACGGTAAATTTGCTCTTTATGTTACTGAGGATGAAACTTCTGTGCTCGCCTCTTCTTGTCGTCTTGCCTTAGTTGGTAAATTTACATATGACATTCCTAAGGTTGAGTTCATCAGGAGAGAGTTTGAAATGTTAAAATTAAAAGGTTGGTATCATTGATGGTAGACATATATTGATGTTAGCATAATATGAATTAAAAGCTACAAACAAATCTTACCATAACTTCCAAACTAAAATACCATGATATCATTATGTCGTCAACTGGAAAGTTTTGTAACTTGTATTAGAGGCTTTGTTTGTGTATGGAGGTAAATTGATCATTTTATATTTTTTATTAGCGTGTCATAATCATTTCCAATTTAGAAATAGAATTAGGGCTGATTTTAGTGGGTGGAGTTGTAGCCCTATTTCAGCCGCCTTTTCTTTCTCCAGACCTGTTGATAGTAGAATAAGCCTCCCCCATGGAGTTATGGACATTGACGGGCTTGTACAGAGCCACATAAATCACACATTGTTTGACCATTTGTTTGTTGAGTGATTTTGTTTTTCATAATATTTTGCAATTGTTATCAAAATAGACTATTGTGATTCTAGTAAGTTCGCTGATGCATGATAAAAAAATCAGAGCAAGTTAAGTTACGAGATCCGATGGAGCCATGAATAATAACATGCATGTCGTCGGATACCTCAATGTCCACCACAACGATAAAATACATTGATTCATCAGTTGGTTACACATCCTGTAAAGATCGACATGATGAGAATTGATGACAAATAAAACTTTAATATGTGACAATGCGAAGTGATGAATGTGTTTTGCTCTTTGAATATGAAGAAAGATCTTGATGACGATGAACAATATGAAGAAACGTCAGCAAAAAAACATTTGTTAAAAATGAATCAATGTTTGTGGTTTGCTTCGAAATTTTTTATTTCATGAGATCAAATATAAGATGATGGTGCAGACTTATGCATAAAAATAGTAGAAGATGCTGGAGAATAAATATATCAAGAAAATGTTGAGAATCGTCTCAATATGAAACATCAACTCTAAAAATTTCAGAGGAGACATTAGGTTATTATAGATGAGCACTTGAATAATTTTACAAAGCTTTTGTGAGATTTGTTAAACCTGGATGAGAATATTTGAAATAAAGAGAAGACACTTCTTCTGTTGAGCGACAGTTTCTGCTGCTGTGGGGTCGTGCAGGGGAAGCAAAATGATGGAAAAGGCTAAGATTTGGTTGAAGAAGAAGTTGAGCCGGCACTTGGAGTGTCTCGGCTGAAGGAAGAAGGAGAGAGAAGAAGAGAGAGGTTCGATCCATGGGAGAGAAGCCTTCGTTCGTGGGCTGGAAAAGGAGAAAAAATTATTATTGATTGTATTGACAAATCAATACAACTAAAATATAACAAATATGCATGGTGATACAACGGAGGTCCGACCTCTGCGTACGTGATAATTTTTCTTTGGCGTGACCGAAAAAAAGAGGAGATAGGACTAGGAGGTACTATGGGATTATTTAATTTTTATTTTTTATTGTTTTCCTAGTTGGTTGACGGGATGGGATGGGAGGTGAGTTGAGCCGGTAGGGATTGTGGGAGATAGGAATAATAAATATTAGTTTTATTATTCTTATTATTATTATTATTATATGAGTTGGTTGGGTGGAGATATATATATATTATAAATCACATAGGAATATTTTATATCAATGAAAATAAAAATATAAATAAGGCGATAGATACCTACTACATGCCCCTACAAGTCACACAAAAATAGAGAACTTTAATATTCCTGCAATATTCAAACAGTAAAAGAGAATCTGTTTCTTTCATTATATATATATATATATATATATATGATATAGCGCGATGGGAGCTCTGCTAGGGTTTTGCGACGATTCTTGGGCGATTTCAGGCTTTTGAGGATGGGGCTTCTCCGGTCGGCTGGTGCGAACTTTCCATCATCACTTGAGTTTATTTCTTCTGCTTTTTCCTTTCGCCGAGTGTTCCTAGATTTTGTTTGGGTTTCAAGTTTCAAATATGCCTCCGGTTTCTCGAACGTTTGTTGATGCTGTTTTGGATGCGGGTGGTGCTTCATCTGCACATTCCTCTGAATTATTTCCACAAAGTTTTCATGACACTCTTATTGTTGGTGGAGATTATACTTTCATCAAAAAATTGGGAGAAAAAAACGGTAAATTTGCTCTTTATGTTACTGAGGATGAAACTTTTGTGCTCGCCACTTCTTGTCGTCTTGCCCTAGTTGGTAAATTTACATATGACGTTCCTAAGGTTGAGTTCATCAGGAGAGAGCTTGAAATGTTAAAATTAAAAGGTTAGTATCATTGATGGTAGACATATATTTATACAATTAGCTAATGATGAGGATTACACTCGCCTCTTTACTAAAAGGTTCATGTGGGTGGAAAATAGTTTGATGAAGTTTCGAAAATGGTTTATTAATTTCGATCCTAAAGCTGAGTTGCCTATTATTTCGGCATGGATTCGATTTTCAGGGCTTAAACTACATCTTTTTAACCATGAAATACTTTTTTCGCTTACTGCTGCGTATGGGAAGCCTTTAAAAATGGATCATGCTACTTTTACTTTATCGAGATCATCTGAAGCACATATATTGGTTGAACGAGATATTACTCAGACTTTCTGTAAAAAAATTTGGATAGACTTGCAACATCAAGGTTATTGGCAGCCTGTTGAAATTGAAAAACATTCGCCTTACTGCACTAATTGTTCTATGTTTGGGCATCAAACTACTTCTTGCTTTCATTTGAATCCACAACTCAAAAACTCCCATAATGCTAGGCAAACTAGTAATCCTATTAACAATATAATTTTTGATTCGCATGATGCTCCACCTGGTGCTAAAAATGGGAATGAATTAGTTGGAAATCTTGATACTAATGCTACTTCTAATTTGCAACATTTTGTTACAAGAACTATTAATAATTGTTTTGAGGCCTTACCTCAACGATTGAATATTAATGATGGGCATCAAGGAGCTGATATTTTACATTTGTGTAATGATGCTACACCTAAACATATGCAGATTAATGGCAATGTGGAGTTAGCTGAAAACTCTGACAATCATAATGCTAATGTTCCTTATGGACACTCTATACCTGCGGAGCTTGATGAAGAAATGATCAATGAGGAGCCTGTGGAAGAAAATATTGGTAATGCACACTCTTCTCTTGCAGGACACACTAATGATAATGAACACTCTACTATTCCTAGTATCATGGTGCATTCTCGTACAGTTGTAACACATTATGATATAAATATTGCTCTTGATAATGCTACATCAACTTTGGGAAATGAATGGCAAGTGCAAAAGCACTCACGGAAAAAGGCTAAATTTAAGATTGAGTTATCTAAACTTAACGCTAGTAACATTATACAGGAAGATACTTATCACTCAGATGGAGAATAATCAACCAACTCTACTAGATCTTCTAGAAGGGTTGGCTCACGACATCATGATTAACATAATGGTTTGAAATATTTGGGAAGTGTCGGACCCTAACTCCCTTAATAGGCTTAAAAACTTATGTAGGGTTCACAAATTAATCATTTTTGCTATTTTGGAACCTTTGGTTCATGTTAACAAACACAACATTCTAAATAAATTCAAAGGCTATTGTTCTTACTGCAACATTAACAATAAAATTTGGGTTTTCTGGAAGCCCACTGTCACCTTTTTAATTATTGAATATGAGGATCAATACATTCTCACTCAAATTTATTTTTATGGATTTCAGGGGCGGGACACTTTTGTTTGCTCTAGCTCTTCTCTACATGAAAAAAACTTGCTCTGGCAGAAAATTGAGACTATGGGAAGCATCGTCAACGAGAATTGATTTGTTGGTGGGGATTTCAATATGATCATGAAGCCAATGGGAAGAAAAAGAGGTGGTAGAGTGGGGCCTGCTCTTATTAATAGATTTTCTAACTCTGTGTCTAATGCAGGTCTTTATGACTTGGGGGCCATATTGAATCTCCTTAAACTTGGTGGAGGGGTTTTATTTATCAGAGATTGGATCGTTTATTGGCTAATTCGGGTTTTATAAGTTACTTTCCTATTGTGAAGGTGCAATATTTGAGTCATGTTACCTCTGACCATAATCCTATTTTGCTCACTTTGGCTTTTACTGTCAAACCGACCATTTCTCGATTTAAATTTCTTAATGTTCGGACTTGACATGCTAATTCTCTTGATTTGGTGACACAAGCTTGGAAATATGATGGTGTTGGGCCTCCTTAGTTTGTCTTGTGGCAATTGCATAAGAAAGCGACTACTCACCTCATTAAATGAAATTACCAGGTCTTTGGTAATGTCATAAAAAAAGTGAAGGATGCTCAGAATATTGTTCATTCCTTGGAAGCTCAACTTGATGTTTACCCTCATTTGATGGACACTGTTGCTCAAGCTCATCTTGATCTTTTGGATGCTATTGCTTTAGAGGAAAACTTGCTTAAACAGAAAGCTAATGATTCTGCCTTAGTTGTAGGGGATATAAACAATAAATATTTTTATGCTACTCTTAAGCATAGAAGAAACATCAATAGAATTTTAAAAATTAAAAAGGCTGATGGGAGTATTTTAACTAATATGAATGAGATTGGTGATAGTGTTGTTAGCTTTTTCACTGAACTTTTTCACACTTCTTCTCATACTATGCCTGTTGATCCCACTTACTTTGAGAATGAGTATGATTATACTAATAATCTTAGTTTGGTTTATCCTCTAGATGAGTAGGAAATCTTGAATGCTTTCAAATATATTTGCCCCAATAAAGCTCATGGTTCTGATGGTTTCTCTTCTGCTTTCTACATACAAGCTTGTGAGGTTATTAAGAAGGAAGTTATACTTGCTATTCAAAGTTTTTTCTTTGAAAACAATCTTTGTAAACATTTCACCTCTGCTTTGACAGTTTTTATTCCTAAAGGCAATGATAAGATCACTTGGGATAATTTTCGTCCTCTATCTCTCACTACTGTGATATTTAAAGTTATGAGTAAGATTATTATTAGCAGATTGCAGCCTCATCTTACTCACATTATTGCTGAACAACAGTTTGCTTTCATTAAAGGCATGGACATTACTGACAATTTTCTTTTAGCACAAGAAATAATTGAGGAGTTGGACAAAAAAATGCAGGGGCAACATGGTCCTCAAATTGGACATAAATAAAGCTTTTGATACTATTAGTTGTGACTTTATTCTAAATATTCTGCAAACTAAAGGCTTTAAGCAGAATTTTTGCTCTCTCATAAAGAGATGTCTGTCCAATAATAGCTATAGAGTGATGGTTAATGATGAAGCTCATGGTTTATTTTATTCCGGCAGGGACATCAAGCAGAGAGACCCTCTTTCTCCAACTATTTTCATAATCGTTTTTGATTACCTATCCAGGTTTATTAATAAGTTGCATTATGAGCATCCTTATCTTCAATTATCCCATAAGTCTAAAATTATTGTGATCTACCTTGCTTATGCTGATGATGCTATTTTATTTTTAAATGCTAGTAAACACGCCATCAAAGCTATCATGACCTTGTTAAAAAACTTTCAAAATACCTCCGAGATGATGTTCAACTTGGCTAAGTGCTCTATGTAGCTTGGCAAAGGTGCTCCACCCAACACCCTTGCTTGGGCTCCTAATTTTACTGGTTGTAAAATCTCTAAGCTCCCTATCAAGTACCTTGGGGTCAACATTCTCAAAGGTAGAATCAAGCAAACTCAGATGGATGAGGTGATTGATAAGGTTAAACTAAAGATAAATGACTGGAAAAATAATTTTCTTTCTAACGGGGGTAGGCTCACTTTGTTGAAAAGTGTACTTTTTACACTCCCTCTTTACATGATGCAGGTTCTCAAAACCAAAAAGAGCACTCAAAAGAATCCTGAAAAATATTTTATATAATTTTATTTGGAAGGGCACTAGATAGATTAAAAATTAGACTACTTGGCACTATGCTTGTAAACCTTTTCGTGCTGGTGGGCTCAGGTTTAAAACATTGCAACATACTATTGATATTAATGTGTAAAATCTGGTTCAAATTTTGGCAGGGAGAGTCTCTATGGGCTAAATTTATGCAACATAAATATTACAAAAATTTACATCCTTCCACTGTTAATTGGAGAGTGGGGGATTCTAGACTTTGGGAAGCCATAATCGCTGCACGTGATGTAGCTTCTCATTTCCTGTTTTGGGACATTGGTGATGGTAGTATTTCATTTTGGAATGGTAGTATTTTCTTTTGGAATAATGATTGGGGTCTCTCTACATTTTCTAATATGCCAACTCAAGATTATGATGTTAATTTATTGGTCTCGGATTGTTGGATTAATGGTGATTGGAATCTTGATATGCTGAATTCCTTAGTTGGCGAAATTGCTCCTGCTATAGCTAAAATTCCTGTTAAACCTCAAGATAAGGCCCTTCCTTTTTGGAAGAATCATGCTAACTCCTCTGTCACAAAAATGGCTTTACTTAAACCTACACTCCTTTACTCCATGGAAATGACATGTTTTTATTTGACATAAACTTATTTCTCCATCAATTTCCTTTTTTCCTTTGGAGATACCTTCATAAGTTTCTTCCACTTGATGATATACTTGAGTTGAAACGGTTGAAACTTGCCTCTTACTGTTATAATTGTAAGAAAGGTGCTGAATCTCTTAATCATCTGTTTTTTGAGTGTCCTTTTGCTAAATAAGTTTTGCATCTGAATTTCAAAATAGCTATAGAGATTTGGAAGGGTTTTGAACCCTCTTTTAAAAAGTACTTCTGTTTTCTTGTTATTTTCCTATGATTTATTTGGATGGCAAGAAACAGTCATAAATATGAAGCTACTGGTCACACCTCCTCTACCACTTCCATTTTAGCTGTTGCTATTTTAAAAAGGCTTGGAAGTCCTATTTTGGACAGGATGCCTCTCCTATTATGGCTAAGGGTAGGAAACCCATTTTGATTAAATGGGCACCACCCCCCATGGTTGNCTAATGCTTCTTCTAATTTGCAACATTTTGTTACAAGAACTATTAATAATTGTTTTGAGGCCTTACCTCAACGATTGAATATTAATGATGGGCATCAAGGAGCTGATATTTTACATTTGTGTAATGATGCTACACCTAAACATATGCAGATTAATGGCAATGTGGAGTTAGCTGAAAACTCTGAAAATCATAATGCTAATGTTCCTTATGGACACTCTATACCTGCGGAGCCTGATGAAGAAATGATCAATGAGGAGCATGTGGAAGAAAATATTGGTAATGCACACTCTTCTCTTGCAGGACACACTAATGATAATGAACACTCTACTATTCCTAGTATCATGGTGCATTCTCGTACAGTTGTAACACATTATGATATAAATATTGCTCTTGATAATGCTACATCAACTTTGGGAAATGAATGGCAAGTGCAAAAACACTCACGGAAAAAGGCTAAATGTAAGATTGAGTTATCTAAACTTAACGCTAGTAACATTATACAGGAAGGTACTTATCACTCAAATGGAGAATAATCAACTAACGCTACTAGATCTTCTAGAAGGGTTGGCTCACGACATCATGATTAACATAATGGTTTGAAATATTTGGGAAGTGNCTGCTCTTGATAATGCTACATCAACTTTGGGAAATGAATGGCAAGTGCAAAAGCACTCACGAAAAAAGGCTAAATGTATCATTGAGTTATTTAGACTTAACACTAGTAACATTATACAGGAAGGTACTTATCACTCAGATGGAGAATAATCCACCAACTCTATTAGATCTTCTAGAAGGGTTGGCTCACGACATCATGATTAACATAATGGTTTGAAATATTAGGGAAGTGGCGGAACATAATCTGTTTCTGCTATTTTGCTATTTGGGAACATTTGGTTCATGTTAACAAACACAACATTCTAAATAAATTCAAAGGCTATCGTTCTTACTGCAACGTTAACAATAAAATTTGAGTTTTCTGGAAGCCCACTGTCACTTTTTTAATTATTGAAGATGAGGATCAATACATTCTCACTCAAATTTATTTTGATGGATTTAAGGGTTAGGGCACTTTTGTTTACTCTAGCTCTTCTCTACATGAAAAAAACTTGCTTTTGCAGAAAATTGAGACTATGGGAAGCATCATCAATGAGAATTGGTTTGTTGGTGGGGATTTCAATATGATCATGAAGCCAATGAGAAGAAAAAGAGGTGGTAGAGTGGAGCCTGCTCTTATTAATAAATTTTCTAACTCTGTGTCTAATGCAGGTCTTTATGACTTGGGCAATACTGAATCTCCTTAAACTTGGAGGAGGGGTTTTATTTATCAGAGATTGGATCGTTTATTGGCTAATTCAGCTTTTATAAGTTAATTTCCTATTGTGAAGGTGCAACATTTGAGTCATGTTACCTCTGACCATAATCTTATTTTGCTCACTTTGGCTTTTACTGTCAAGCCGACCATTTCTCGATTTAAATTTCTTAATGTTTGGACTTCACATGCTACTTCTCTTGATTTGGTGACACAAGCTTGGAAATATGATGGTGTTGGGCCTCATTGGTTTGTCTTGTGGCAATTGCATAAGAAAGTGGCTACTCAGCTCATTAAATGAAATTACCAGGTCTTTGGTAATGTTCATAAAAAAGTGAAGGATGCTCAGAATATTGTTGATTCCTTGGAAACTCAACTTGATGTTTCCCCTCATTTGATGCACATTGTTGCTCAAGCTCATCATGATCTTTTGGATGCTATTGATTTAGAGGAAAACTTGCTTAAATAGAAAGCTAATGATTCTGCCTTAGTTGCAGTGGATATAAACAATAAATATTTTTATGCTACTCTTAAGCATAGAAGAAACATCAATAGCATTTTAAAAATTAAAAAGGCTGATGGGAGTATTTTAACTAATATGAATGAGATTGGTGATAGTGCTGTTAGCTTTTTCACTGAACTTTTTCACACTTCTTCTCATACTATGCCTGTTGATTCCACTTACTTTGAGAATGAGTATGATTATACTAATAATCTTAGTTTAGTTTATCCTCTAAATGAGTAGGAAATCTTGAATGCTTTCAAATCTATTTGCCCCAATAAAGCTTGTGGTTCTGATGATTTCTCTTTTGCTTTCTACATACATGCTTGGGAGGTTATTAAGAAGGAAGTTATACTTGCTATTCAAAGTTTTTTCCTTGAAAACAATCTTGGTAAATATTCACCTCTGCTTTGACAGTTCTTATTCCTAAATGCAATGATAAGATCACTTGGGATAATTTTCTTCCTCTATCTCTCACTATTGTGATATCTAAAGTTATGAGTAAGATTATTATTAGCAGATTGCAGCCTCATCTTACTCACATTATTGCTGAACAACAGTTTGCTTTCATTAAAGGCAGGGACATGACTACAATTTTATTTTAGCACAAGAAATAATTGAGGAGTTGGACAAAAAAATGCAGGGGGCAACATGGTCCTCAAATTGGACATAAAGAAAGCTTTTGATACTATTAGCTAGGACTTTATTCTCAATATTCTGCAAACTAAAGGCTTTAAGCAGAATTTTTGCTCTCTCATACAGAGATGTCTGTCCAACAATAGCTATAGTATGATGGTTAATGATGAAGCTCATGGTTTATTTATTCCGACAGGGACATCAAGCAGAGAGACCCTCTTTCTCCAACTATTTTCATAATCGCTTTTGATTACCTATCCAGGCTCATTAATAAGTTGCATTATGAGCGTCCTTATCTTCAATTATCCCATAAGTCTAAAATTATTGTGATCCACCTTGCTTATGCTGATGATGCCATTTTATTTTTAAATGCTAGTAAACGCGCCATCAAAGCTATCATGACCTTGCTAAAAGACTTTCAAAATACCTCCAGGATGATGTTCAACTTGGCTAAGTGCTCTATGTAGCTTGGAAAAGGTGCTCCACCCAACACCCTTGCTTGGGCTCCTGATTTTACTGGCTGTAAAATCTTTAAGCTCCCTATCAAGTACCTTGGGGTCAACATTCTCAGGGGTAGAATCAAGCAAACTCCGATGGATGAGGTGATTGATAAGGTTAAACTAAAGATCAATGATTGGAAAAATAATTTTCTTTCTAACGGGGGTAGACTCACTTTGTTGAAAAGTGTACTTTGCACACTCCCTCTTTACAAGATGAAGGTTCTCAAAACCAAAAAGAGCACTCAAAAGAATCCTGAAAATATTTTTAATAATTTTCTTTGGAAGGGCACTAGATGGACTAAAAATTAGACTACTTGGCACTATGCTTGTAAACCTTTTCGTGCTGGTCGGCTTGGGTTTAAAACATTGCAACATACTATTGATATTAATATGTGTAAAATCTGGTTCAAATTTCGGCAGGGAGAGTCCCTATGGGCTAAATTTATGCAACATAAATATTACAAAAATTTATATTCTTCCACTGTTAATTGGAGAGTGGGGGATTCTAGACTTTGGGAAGCCATAATTGCTGCACGTGATGTAGCTTCTCATTTCCTATTTTGGGACATTGATGATGGTAGTATTTCCTTTTGGAATGATAGTATTTTCTTTTGGAATAATGATTGGGGTCTCTCTACATTTTCTAATATGCCAACTCAAGATTATGATGTTAATTTACTGGTCTCGGATTGTTGGATTAATGGTGATTGGAATCTTGATAAGCTGAATTCCTTAGTTGGTGAAATTGCTCCTGCTATAGCTAAAATTCCTGTTAAACCTCAAGATAAGGCTCTTCCTTTTTGGAAGAATCATGTTAGCTCCTCTGTCACAAAATGACTTTACTTAAACCTACACTCCTTTACTCCATGGAAATGACATGTTTTTATTTGACATAAACTTATTTCTCCATCAATTTCCTTTTTTTCTTTGGAGATACCGTCATAAGTTGCTTCCACTTGATGATATACTTAAGTTGAAAGGGTTGAAACTTGCCTCTTACTGTTATAATTGTAAGAAAGGTGCTGAATCTCTTAATCATCTATTTTTTTAGTGTCCTTTTGCTAAATAAGTTTGGCATCGTATTGGGTGCTTTTTTGGTATCCATTGGCCCACTAATCTGAATTTCAAAATGGCTATAGAGATTTGGTAGAGTTTTGAACCCTCTTTTAACAAGTACCTCTGTTTTCTTGTTCTTTTCCTATGATTTATTTGGATGGCAAGAAACAGTCATAAATATGAAGCTACTGGTCACACCTCCTCTACCACTTCCATTTTAGCTGTTGCTTATTTTAAAAAGGCTTGGAAGTCATATTTTGGACAGGATGCCTCTCCTATTATGGCCAAGGGTAGGAAAACCATTTTGATTAAATGGGCACCACCCTCCCATGGTTGGTTTAAGGTTAATGTTGATGGGAGTTTTTCCAATGCCTATACGGGTATGGGAGGGATTATCAGAGATGTTTCTGGCAAATGTATTGCTTACTTTGCGTCACCCTGTATTGCTAACTCCTCCCTTGAGGTTGAAACCTTTGCTGTGCTTGTTGCTCTTCATACTATTACCTCTTTAAATTTAAATGGCATTATGGTGGAAACTGACTCTGAAATCCTGTTTAACATTCTTCTAGCTAAGATCAAACCACTTTGGTATATCTTAGCTTTGCTGAAAAGAATCAGGTATACTATTGAAAGTCATTACCTTAATATATTATATTCATTTACTTATAGAGAAGGGAATCAATCTGCGGATTGGTTGGCCAAATGGAGGGTGCAAAATGTTATTGATGGAGATACCCCTCCCTTATCCATGCACAAACTTATTAAAAATGATTTGGATGCCCCCTATGTTTGTTTTTAAGGTGCTGCCCCCTCATTTGGGTTTCTTTTTGCAAAATATGAGTATGAATTTGGCCATTTTAAACTGCCCTTTTCTGCTTATTTTGAAGATGTTTCTCGAGCTATTATTTGGCCAGATATTTTTGGGTTTTAAGCAGGAAGTCTTATTATTTTTACTTCCAATGTTTTGGGAGTTGGCTGCTTGGTTTTGGGCTTATCTTGGTAGGAAGTCTTCTTATATATATTTCCTATGTTTTGGGTGTTGGGTCCTCGGTTTTGGGCTTAGCTTGAAAGAATTTGTTGGCTTTGTTTGTTGGTTTGGACTGTCTTTGTGGAATGAGCTTTGCTTTGTTAGTATTTATAACTTGGCGAATGGTTATGCTTGGGCCCATTGCAGTTCCTGTACTATGAATCATTACTTCTCAAGGGCTATTAGTTCTGCTCTTAGCTACCTTTCTCGGAATTATACTATAATGGATGAGTTTTATGGATACAATATTGAGTTTGGCTTGACTGGAGATAGCAACACTCTTACATTTACTTTAATGGATGGGTTTGTGGCAACATTCTCTTATATGGGGCTTTATGGCCTCATTTTGGTTAGCTATACAGTGAATAGCTTTTTTCGAATTGCATGCTTTTATTATTGGTATACTAAGTTGTGATTTGAGGTTATAACAAACTATTACATTATGGGCTACATTATTTGGTTTTCTTATGAGGTTCCTGCGGAGCATGTGCGGGTTAAGACCACTAATTTCATTTACTACATTTTGTCATGGTGGTTTGCTAAGCAAGCGAGGGTTAAAATCACCGATTTTATTTACTAGATATTGTTGTGGTGGTTGTATGCACCATATAACATTTCTTATAGTTTTGAAGCCCTTGATGTTATTTTTCTGAACCTTTTTGACTATTGGAGGCTCACGGCTCATGATATTTATGCTTGGTTTAATGGAAGACTGATTGATATTATTCTTTGCTTCAATGGTAGAGTGTGCGATAACTCTGTTTTCTTTTGTGGAAGGAAGTATTGGGCTATGTATAGTCCTGACCGTGAGCTATTTTCTTACTTGGGGCTTTATGGCTTCATTTTGGTTAGCAACTCAGTGAACTGCTTTTTTCGTGGAAGGAAGTATTTTTGAGCTTACTTTGTGTGGCTTGCGGTGAAATTTTGGTGGTGGTATGTAGAGCAAATGCGGGATAAGGCCACTTTTTTCCTTTATCTGATTTCATTGTGGTGGCAATATAGATGGTTGTCTGCATTACAGATTATTGCTTATAATTTTGAGGCCCCCGATTTCATATCTCTGAAATTATTANTTGACCGTGAGCTATTTTCTTGCTTGGGGCTTTATGGCTTCATTTTGGTTAGCAACTCAGTGAACTGCTTTTTTCGTGGAAGGAAGTATTTTTGAGCTTACTTTGTGTGGCTTGCGGTGAAATTTTGGTGGTGGTATGTAGAGCAAATGCGGGATAAGGCCACTTTTTTCCTTTATCTGATTTCATTATGGTGGCAATACAGATGGCTGTCTGCATTACAGATTATTGCTTATAATTTTGAGGCCCCTGATTTCATATCTCTAAAATTATTATATGATTGGAGGCTAATGCCTCTTGATGTTTATTGCATTTCCCCACAGGAACCTAATATTTCTGTCAACCCTCGGGTCATAACTCCCTGCAACAAACTCTTTTGTTGGACTATATGGACTACTAAATTAACGCTTCACATCTTTGTTGTTTTTAACTCTCCTAATAGGTACTGCCTATAGGAGTTAAGCTGCAACTACCTTACACTGTTGATGCTTTTCCAGGACTGTTACACATCTATTTTTTTGCTCTTCGATGGTAGTCAGAATCACTTCAGGAATTTTTAGCATTACATTTCACACATCTCTTTTTTGCACTTTGTGTTCATGTTTACTTTGTGTATACGACTTTGGATTGGTATACTTTTTGTTGGGATACATGTATTTTTGGAGGTGATATATTTTTTGCGCTTTTTTCATCGTTTTGGTGTGGATGTTATGGAGAGCTCAAATAGTGATCTTTAGAGAGGGACAATGGATAAATAAATAGTGTCTTCGAAAGAATGCTATCTAATGGATGACACACCTTCCTCTATGAATAAAAGTCATTAGGTGCAAATGACTATAAACAAAGAATGAATAACCTCATGGAGCTAATGTGAGGTATAAGACAAGGTTAGTGGCAAAAGATTTCACGCAAATAGAAGAGATTGACTATGATGAGGTTTTTCTCAGTGGTCTGTATTCTCTTAGCACTTATAACACAAAACGATCTAATTTTTAATCAGCTTGATGTGAAGACTAAGTTCTTACTTGGGAAATTACAAGAGGAGATCAATATGTTGTAACCACCATATAGAGTGTCAAAAGGCTTGATTTGCAAATTGGACAAATCTTTGTATGTGTTGAAGCCGTCATTGCAATATTGGTATAAGAAATTTGATCATTGTATAATAAGAAAGTGTTGTTTTTTTATTTTATTATTTTTTTAAAAGGGTTTTGATTTCGAAAATATAAGACAAAACAAATCTCGAGTATTTTTTTGTTTAAATAATCAAATATGATATTATAAGTAATATATCATCTAGAAAGATGAGAATATCACTTAATAACGTGTTCAATTATTCAAACTAAGAAATTTATGATATTTGTTTAGTTTGCAAAAATACCAATAGATCTTCCCCAATTGAATACGAAGAATAAATAGGATTTAGATTATCTGAGTTACTAATTTTCTATCGGTGCAAGTCCCTATAGTTATTTCATCTTAAACGACTGAAATCACTTAAGAAAACTCTCGATTAAGATTGAAGTTATATCTTTAGGAATTCAAAGTTTAGTTTCCACGATTGATTATAGAAAAATCAAATGAGAAAGACTCAATGTTGAAAAATTATTTTTGAAACCTAAAGGAATAAAAAGTAAAAGATGTTGAAGATACCGAGGAAACCTCAGTGATATCTCGAACTAACGTATAGTTTAACTTTACATCTTTGAAAGAGTTATTCGATGTTTCGATCCTACAATTTATTTAGATATTTAGGACTCATATCTCACGATACAATATCATAAAAAAAAACCTATGAAAGTGAGGATTTTCGTTGTATTAGACGAACAACCTCACAATCCTAAGACTAAAGTGATGTTCAACGAAGAAAGTGAAATATCGAAGCCCAGTCTAAGAGAAGACACACACAGATTATTATCTACTCACCCTAAACATTCAGTCTAGCGAAGCAATCTGCTTTAACCAAACATTTCTAACGAGCAAACCACACAACTATTTACTCATATGACATCTATAAGTGAGGAGTTGGTAAGTGTTGAAGAGGTAAGGAAATTAATTAGATTTTTATTTAAGACAACCTGATCAAGATGCCCAGGCTTTTAGTTGTCCCGAGATGTCATATTTTCTTATCTACTTAGCCTAAAGAGGTAGTCAAGCCTACTTCGACCTCAATATTCTTGTTAGCAATCATGGATTCGTCATCCAAGAAATTTTCATAGATCTAGGTAAAATGGGTTAAAGTTGCATTCGGTGATGTTTGTTCATCAGAATTTCACTTTAAATTTTAGTGTTTTTTTTTAAATTTTAAGTTAATAAAAATTTGAGCTGCTTGCGACTTCTCAGCAGCTTTTAGTTATATTTCACTTTATTTTATTTTATTTTTTGATTTTGCAGTAATTAAATTCAAACTTACCTAAGATTTTGTCAAAAGAAATTATTTTAGTCAAGTCATTTATAAAACTCTCCAGAGTTTTCATATAGTCCTTCAAAATTGAATTCCAAATGGTCTTCATGATTCTCTCGTCATTCCAATGTTTATTTAAATTTTTTANTAACCTAAACATATGTCCTACATCTTCTACCTTAGGGTTATAAAAAAAATGAAATAAATAGAAGAGGAGTAGCATTATCATATGCTTAAACAAAGCACTTATAATCAAATGTGCTAAAATAAGCAAGACATGGNGAGTTGCATGCTTTTATCATTAGTATACTAAGTTGTGATTTGAGGTTATGACAAACTTTTACATTATGGGCTACATTATTTGGTTTTCTTATGAGGTTATTGCGGAGCATGTGCGGGTTAAAACCACTGATTTCATTTGCTTCATTTTGTCAGGGTGGTTTGCTGAGCAAGCGAGAGTTAAGATCACCGATTTTCTTTACTTGATATTGTTGTGGTGGTTGTATGCACCATATAACATTTCTTATAGTTTTGAAGCCCCTGATATTATTTTTTTGAACCTTTTTGACGATTGGAGGCTCATGGCTCATGATATTTATGCTTGGTTTAATGGAAGACTGATTGATATTATTCTTTGCTTCAATGGTAGAGTGTGCGGTAACTCTGTTTTCTTTTGTGGAAGGAAGTATTGGGCTATGTATAGTCCTGACCGTGAGCTATTTTCTTACTTGGGGCTTTATGGCTTCATTTTGGTTAGCAACTCAGTGAACTGCTTTTTTTGTGGAAGGAAGTATTTTTGAGCTTACTTTGTGTGGCTTGCTGTGAAATTTTGGTGGTGGTATGTAGAGCAAATGCGGGATAAGGCCACTTTTTTTCTTTATCTGATTTCATTGTGGTGGCAATACAGATGGTTGTCTGCATTACAGATTATTGCTTATAATTTTGAGGCCCCCGATTTCATATCTCTGAAATTATTATATGATTGGAGGATAATGACTCTTGATGTTTATTGCATTTCCCCACAGGAACCTTATATTTCCGTCAGCACTCGGGTCATAACTCCCTGCAAAAAACTCTTTTGTTGGACTATATGGACTACTAAATTAACGCTTCACATCTTTGTTGTTTTTAACTCTCCTAACAGTTACTGCCTATAGGAGTTAAGCTGCAACTACCTTACACTGTTGATGCTTTTTCAGGACTGTTACACAGCTATTTTTTGCTCTTCGATGGGAGTCAGAATCACTTCAGCATTTTTTGGCATTACATTTCATACATATCTTTTTTGCGCTTTGTGTTCATGTTTACTTTGGGTATACAACTTTGGATTGGTATACTTTTTGTTGGGATACATGTATTTTTGCAGGTGATATATTTTTTGCGCTTTTTTCATCGTTTTGGTGTGGATGTTATGGAGAGCTCAAATAGTGATCTTTAGAGAGGGACAATGGATAAATAAATAGTGTCTTCGAAAGAATGCTATCTAATGGATGACACAACTTCCTCTATGAATAAAAGTCATTAGGCGCAAATGACTATAAAGAAAGAATGAATATTCTCATGGAGCTAATTTGAGGTATAATACAAGGTTAGTGGCAAAAGATTTCATGCAAATAGAAGAGATTGACTATGATGAGGTTTTTCTCAGTGGTATATATTCTCTTAACACTTATAACACAAAACGATCTAATTTTTAATCAGCTTGATGTGAAGACTAAGTTCTTACTTGGGAAATTACAAAGAGGAGATCAATATGTTGTAACCACCATATAAAGTGTCAAAAGGCTTGATTTGCAAATTGGACAAATCTTTGTATGTGTTGAAGCAGTCATTGCAATATTAGTATAAGAAATTTGATCATTTTATGATAAGAAAGTGTTGATTTTTTATTTTATTATTTTTTTAAAAGGGTTTTGATTTTGAAAATATAAGACGGAACAAATCTCGAGTATTTATTTGTTTAAATAATCAAATATGATATTATAAGTAATATATCATCTAGAAAGATGAGAATATCACTTAATAATGTGTTCAATTATTCAAACTAATAAATTTATGATATTTGTTGAGTTTGCAAAAATACCAATAGATCTTCCCTAATTGAATACGAAGAATAAATATGGTTTAGATTATCTGAGTTACTAATTTTCTATTGGTGCAAGACCCTATAGTTAATTACATCTTAAATGACCGAAATCACTTAAGAAAACTCTCGATTAAGATTGAAGTTATATCTTCAGGAATTCAAAGTTTAGTTTCCACGATTGATTATAGAAAAATCAAATGAGAAAGACTCAATGTTGAAAAATTACTTTTGAAATCTAAAGGAATAAAAAGTAAAAGATGTCGAAGATACCAAGGAAACCTCAGTGACATCTCGAACTAACCTATAGTTTAACTTTACATCTTTGAAAGAGTTGTTCGATGTTTCGATCCTACAATTTATTTAGATGTTTAGGACTTATATCTCACAATAGAATATCATAAAAAAGCCTATGAAAGTGAGGATTTTCGTCGTATTAGACGAACAACCTCACAATCCTAAGACTAAAATGATGTTCACCGAAAAAAGTGAAATATCGAAGCCTAGTCTAAGAGAAGACACACATAAATTATTATCTACTCACCCTAAACATTCAGTCTAGTGAAGCAATCTGCTTTAACCAAACATTTCTAACGAGCAAACCACCAAACTATTTACTTCTATGATATCTATAAGTGTTGAAGAGGTAAGGAAATTAATTAGATTTTTATTTAAGACAATTTGATCAAGATGCCCAGGCTTTTAGTTGTTTGGAGATGTCATATTTCCTGATCTACTTAGCCTAAAGAGGTAGTCAAACGTACTCCGACCTCAACGTTTTTGTTAGAAATCATGGATTCATCGTCCAAGAAATTTTCGTAGATCTAGGTAAAATGGGTTAAAGTTGTATTCGGTGATGTTTGTTCATCAGGATTTCACTTTAAATTTTAAGTTATTAAAAATTTGAGCTGCTTACGACTTCTTAGCAGGTTTTAGTTATATTTCACTTTATTTTATTTTATTTTTTGATTTTGCAATAATTAAATTCAAACTTACTTAAGATTTTGTCAAAAGAAATTATTTTAGTCAAGTCATTTATAAAACTCTTAGAGTTTTCATAGAGTCCTTCAAAATTGAATTCCAAATGGTCTTCATGATTCTCTCGTCATTCCAATGTTTATTTAAATTTTTTANCATTCGATGATGTTAGTTCATCAGGATTTCACTTTTAAATTTTAAGTTATTAAAAATTTGAGCTGCTTTCGACATCTTAGCAGTTTTTAGTTATATTTCACTTTATTTTATTTTATTTTTTGATTTTGCAGTAATTAAATTCAAACTTACTTAAGATTTTGTCAAAAGAAATTATTTTAGTTAAGTCATTTATAAAACTCTCAGAGTTTTCACAGAGTCCTTCAAAATTGAATTCCAAATGATCTTCATGATTCTCTCATCATTCTAATGTTTATTTAAATTTTTTATATATTATGTTTGATGAATTGTTGGTTTACATTTTATTCAAATTTTCTTTTATATATATATATGTTAATGTGAAGGTTTATTTACTATATTATAATTTAACTTATTGAATGGTTTGAGTTAATTATGTAAAGTTTCAAATGCTTGTGATTTATTTAATTAATGAATTTCATTATAGGATTTAAGAGTTATTAAAATTATCTTTGTCAAATGAATGCTGTAATCACATGTTATGGGGTCTCAACTTAAACATATGTCCTACATCTTCTACCTGAGGGTTTCTTATTTCAAATATAAATAAATAAATAAATTAAAGAGGAGTAGCATTATCATATGCTTAAACAAAGCACTTATAATCAAATGTGCTAAAATAAGCAAGACATAGAACATACTTGTTGTCTTTCAAGTTGTTTCAAGTAGCTTTTCCGAAGAATCATAATATATGAGTTCATAACAATTAATCTATGTATGTCAACTTTGAAATGTGAATGAAAGAACAAAAATTATTATGTAAGTTTGCTAAAAGAAACTAAGAGACCCTCCTTCCTCTGTTGCACACCTTAACCGGAAAGAATTCTCGAATAAGGGTAGCCATAAAGTGTGCCATCCAGGAGGAGGGCAGCGAACTTCTTAAGCAACATTGCATATGAAGTGATGACTAGAAGATTTACCTTTAATCCACTTAATTCTTAGGGTTCGTTTGTGGCAGCTTATTTAGTGTCGTGACGTTTTGAAAACGCACCTGGACTGTTTGGGTAAAATGCGTTTTGACAGCTTATATGTTTGGAAAACACTGAAAAGGAGCGTTTTCACACCGCACATATCTAGGTGTAGTGACAGCTTTCTGACAGCGGTATGACTTTTCCAAAAAATAAAAAATTTTTAATAGCGACCACATCTGACTTATCAGTAGATTATTTATAATCAACTTATCAGCAGATTATTGAATAAACTGCAGCTGCCCCAAACAGACCCTTAGTTTTGTATGTGTGACACCTAAGATTTAAAGTTTACATTCAAACCATTCAACTTTTAATAAAAATATANGGAACATACTTGTTGTCTTTCAAGTTGTTTCAAGTAGCTTTTCCAAAGAATCATGATATATGAGTTCATAACAATTAATCTATGTATGTCAACTTTGAAATGTGAATGAAAGAGCAAAAAATATTATGTAAGTTTGCTAAAAGAAACTAAGAGACCCTCCTTCCTCTGTTGCACACCTTAACCGAAAAGAATTCTCGAATAAGGGTCGCCATAAAGTGTGCCATCCAGGAGGAGGGCAGCGAACTTCTTAAGCAACATTAGATATGAAGTGATGACTAGAAGATTTACCTTCAATCCACTTAATTCTTAGGGTCCGTTTGGGGCAGCTTATTTAGTGTCGTGACGTTTTGAAAACGCACCTGGACTGTTTGGGTAAAATGCGTTTTGACAGCTTATATGTTTGGAAAACGCTGAAAATGAGCGTTTTCACACCGCACATATCTAGGTGTAGTGGCAGCTTTCTGGCAGCGGTATGACTTTTCCAAAAAATAAAAATTTTTAATAGCGACCACATCTGACTTATCGGTAGATTATTTATAATCAACTTATCAGCAGATTATTCAATAAACTGCAGTTACCCCAAACAGACTCTTAGTTTTGTATGTGTGACACCTAAGATTTAAAGTTTACATTCAAACCATTCAACTTTTAATAAAAATATATTTCTTAATATTTAAGGTTAAGAAAGCTTTGTATATAAAGGAAAGTATTAGAAGCATAAATGTTTGAACATTTGAAAAAAATAAGTATATGTAAGTTTGTATAATTACCTTTAAGCGTGTAAAAGAATCTGAAAGTCTCTTATCAAATTAAAGTGTTAGACATATGAATACAATGTTAATTCAAAAGTGTCTCAAATTTTACATATGATTTCAAGTGCTAAGACATATTCATATATAGATAATTACAAGGTTTCATATAACATAAATTAAAATTTAAGTTCTTTGCTAGCATATACACGAGGAAATCACGAAATTNAAAATACAATGTTAATTCAAAAGTGTCTGAAATTTTACATATGATTTCAAGTGCTAAGACATATTCATATATAGATAATTACAAGGTTTCGTATAACATAAATTAAAATTTAAGTTCTTTGCTAGCATATACACGAGGAAATCACGAAATTCAACACATATATATATCTAGGGCTGTAAACGAGTTGAGCTTGAGCGAGCTCAGGCTTGGCTCGTGTTCGGCTCGTTCGAAATTGTTCTTGTTCGAAATTAGCTCGTGTTCGAAACCGGCTCGTGAACAATGTGTTCGTGTTCAGCTCGATTTAAATATTTGTGTTCGTGTTCGGCTCGTGTTTAGGTTGAAATTGACTCGTTAAAATTAAATTGAAAAAAAAGATGTGGAGTGCTGGATTCGAACCTGGATCAAATGTATGCAAAAGAAGAAACATAACCACATTACCACATGAGCAGTTGTATTTTAAACTTAGATATAAATATATATAATATATTATTATATAAATAATATGTGTAATATATTATTATATAATTNAGCTCGTGTTCGAAACCGGCTCGTGAACAATGTGTTCGTGTTCAGCTCGATTTAAATATTNAAGGAATTCAACACATATATATCTAGGGTTGTAAACGAGCTGAGCTCAAGCTTGGCTCGTGTCCGGCTCGTTCGAAATTGTTCGTGTTCGAAATCGGCTCGTGTTCAAAACCAGCTCGTGAATAATATGTTCGTGTTCAGCTCGTGTTTAGCTCGAAATTGGCTCGTTAAAATTAAACTGAAAAAATAAATGTAGAGTGCTGGATTCGAACCTGAATTAAATGTATGCAAAAGAAAGTACATAACCACATTATCACACGAGCAATTATATTTTAAACTTAATTTAAATATATATATATATATAATATTATTATATAAATAATATGTGTAATATATTATCATATAAATAATTATATAATTTTTTTTTTTATTTCGAGCTAAAACGAGCCGAACACGAGCGAACAAAGAGTTGCTCGTGTTCGGCTCGTTTATAATTCGAGCTTTAAAAACTTGTTCGTGTTCGACTTGTTTATTTTACGAACGAGCCAAACACGAGCTACTTAACGAGCCGAACACAAGTTGTTCGTGAACAACGAGCTTTTTTGACAGCCCTATATATATCTCAATCTAGATATTATCTATGCTAATATATCAAAGAACCAAAAAAAAAAAAAAATTCTGCACATGCATATTGAATTGAAGTTTATATAAGTGTTAACATATTCAAAGTCTGAATAAAATTACACATAAAATTATATTTGAAGATTAAGATGATAAATATATCTAATTTAAGCAAATCTGTAAACATACATTAAAATTCAAGTGTTAATTGCATAGATACAATGAGTATTATGAAATACATAGTAGATTTAAGTATTAGATTAGTGAATACTTAGAAATTATAAGTTTTTATAGCTTCATTTTTAAATTCATGTGTTAGATATGTAAATACTCAAGGAATTGAAGAATCTGTAGTATGCTTTTAAAATATAGATGTTACATGTGCATATCAAGATTTCAATAGTAATTATGTATTAAAACTTATATGCATCACATATAATTATGCAACAATCTAACAACACATAAATACTTCTTAAAATTGTTTCCTCTAGAAGGTTTCTACATCTTGGTAACAAATATACAACAACAACAACAACAAAGCCTTAATCCCACTACGCGGGGCGACTACATGAATCCTTTTTCTCCATTGCGTGCTATTTAGTGTCATATTTTCATTTAGTTCTAGTAAATTAAGATCATTTTTAATACAATAAGCCCAAGTCATCCTAGGTCTACCTCTGTCTTTCTTAACACAAGTCGAATCTAAAACATCTACTCTCCTAATCGGATCATCAGATGGTCGACGCTTAATGTGACCAAACCATCTAATGTGACCAAACCTTGGTAACAACCATAAAAAACATAAATATTAATCCAAGAATTTTAACATAAATATCATCCAAGAAACTTAATCTAAAGCATGTAATTGAAACCCGAGATGACTCAAAACAGAAATCTGAAGTCACCACATATTATTCTAAGGAAGAGGTAGAGGTTTAGGTTTACCCGATTAAGGTTTCTCGTGATTTGATCAGAAGAAGGGAATACATCCAAGCAGCTTGAATGATTGGAAGAAAGAAAAGATCCTTGCTCTCGAATGATCGGAGGAAGGAGAGACGATCCACACAACTTAGAAGATTGGAGAAGAAAGAGGTTGTTCGGCTCAAATGACCGAAGGAGGAAGAAAAGCATATATTTGGATTGGTTTGGCTCTCGTAAGGAGCATATGTTTAGAAGATACTGAAGAACTTTGGGGTTGATAACAAAAGCAAGTCACTGAGTCTACCCATTGCATCTCACTTTTAGTTTAGTTCAGTCAGTGCCCTAAAGATGATCAGGAAAGAAAATTTGTGATCAAGTTCTATGATATTGAAGTGGGCAGTCTAATATATGCCATAGTTTGTACTAGATCATGCATTGCACAAGTGGTTAGTGTTGTGGGCAAGTTCTTGCAGATCCAGGACGAAGTCAATGGCTGACTATGAAGAGTATCCTAAGGTATCTGAAGGGTAAAATCGATGATGACAATGCTCTGTTAAAGAAGATAGATATAAAGGAGAATCCAATAAATATACTCACAAATATGCTACTAGTATAGAAGTTCATTGTAAGAGTTTGGTGAATATTCGAGCTCGTGATTGATTGCCTATTTGGGGATTTTGAAGAACTACACGAAGAATGATCCCTTCAATGGGGGTGGGGGTATGTAGATAACCAACTTGATGTAATTGTTTTAGTTTTGGAGCTTGTTCGGTCATCTTCCACTTGTGTGGAAGTGAGAGATAAATTGGAGATTGTTGTATTAACTCCTATATATATAAAAAATAATAATAATAAAGTAAAAAAAAAAAAAAAACCATAACACTAATAGTCCTGCCTTAACCTTCAAAACCAACTAATATCTCATGATAAACATAGGTAAGAATGTTTGAGTTTAAGCACCTGCACACACGAATTAACTCCTCCATCTCACGGCAATCCCTTATATGTCCCTCCCCAGTCCTAAATTTGCGCAGATCTCCTCTAACACTTATCAAACTACTACCAGGATCTTTCTTAATCCCATTACCATCCATTAATCTCCTAACCAGTGCAGCATCATCCCATCGTTCATCCGCTGCAAACATATTAGCTAATACAACATAAGATCCAGAGCTTTCAGGCTCGATTTCAAACAGCTTTCTGGCAGCAATCTCTCCAATATCAGCATCTTCCCAGACCTTACAAGCAGCAAGCAGTGATCCCCATACTGAAGCCTCAAACTCGACATTACTTCTGCTTATAAATTCATAGGCCTCTCTTATCCTTCCTGCTCTTCCTAAAAGATCTACAATGCAGGCATAATGCTCCTTCCTAGGAGATAACTTGTAAACTTCATCCATTGAATTGAACAGCCTCCATCCCTCATCTACCATACCCGAGTGACTGCAAGCTGATAAAAGACATGTAAATGTGATGTGTTGAGGGGGAAAAGAAGCCTGCTGCATAGAATCAAAAAGTTCAAAAGCCTCCATGGCATGTCCATGCTTTCCATACCCGCAAATCATTGAGTTCCATCCAGCAATGCTTTTTGCATCACCCATTCGATCAAATGCAGCACGTGCAGACTCCAAATCACCGCATTTTGCATACATGTCGATGATAATGCCTTGCAGGACTTTGTCCGAGCCATAACCCCTGACCACAGCATGAGCATGGAACTGCCTGGAGAGACTCATTAGCCCCAAAAGAGCACAGCTATTCAACAGTCCCACCATGGAAGAATGGTTTGGAACTAAACCAACTAAACACATTTCAATGAAAATACTTATTAGGCTCTGAATATGTCTGCTTCGACCATATCCCAATATCAAGCTGTTATAGCAGACAACATCCTTGTGTTCAATCCTATCAAATACCAACCGGGCACCAACCAAATCTCCATTTTTAGCATACATGTCTATAAGTGAACTGCCTGTAAACGCATCATAATCCCAACCATTCTTTGCAATGTAAGCTTGCAGCTGTTTCCCTTCCAGGAAGGAAGCACAGCCCATAATAACAGTGATGGTATGACGATTAGGCATGATACCATCCAATAACATCTCAAGGAATAAACACATTACTTCATCCTTGAGTCCTTTTCCATTAGCATAGCCCATGAGGATGATGGTCCAAGAAACAACATCTTTCATGGGCATACGATCAAACACCTTACGTGCAAGAGACATCAGTTCACATTTTACGTAGAAACACACCAAGGCGCTCTCAGTACGGCAAGTGGTTCCCTTTTCCCCGCCGTTGCGGACCAGAAAGCCGTGCAACTCTCGCCCACAGTTAATAGCTTGCAGAGAAGTGCAGCATCGAAGAGCTGCGGCAAGGGGAAGCGCAGCGGGTTTTAGTAGGCTGCCGCCGGCTAAGTCGCGGAAGAGATCCAGGGCCTGAAGGGCCTCTCCTTGACGAGAAAGGCTGCGGATAAGAGCGGCCTTGCCGAAATCATCGATGTGGCGACTTTCGTCGAACAGCTGTTGGGCAAAAGAGATGGAACAGGGGATCGGCTTGCGTCTTCCGATGCTTTTCTGGTTCAGATTGCCGTAGGTGTGGCTTGGATTTGTGCGGGCGAGCGGCGTCATTCAGATGCTTAAGAGGAGGAACTTGGCCATTGCATAACATTGTTTTGTTTAATAATGTATTCATGCTAAATCTTTCGAGTTCATAGAACTTTCATATATAACTTTTTCTGACGGTTGATGAAGACTCGCACTATAAATTTTTATAGATTCCCCCAGCGATTCGTAGAATGGTGTGACTTCTTCCGATGGATTGACGATCAGTTTGATTTCACTACTGAAAGTGATCACAAGTTGATAGCATCATTGGAGGACAGTTTAGGATGAGACATACATCACCCTCATGTTAAAAACAATATCATTATTATTTTACAAATAATTCTTTTAGTTTTTTTCTTTTTCTTAATAATTTTAGTACTAAATGTTTTGAGTTCATAGAACTTTCATATATGACTTTTTCTGACGGTTGATGAAGACTCACACTATAAATTTTTATAGATGCCCCCAGCGATTCGTAGAATAGTGTAACTTCTTCCGATGGATTGAAGATCAGTTTGATTTCACTACTAAAAGTGATCACGAGTTTATAGCATTATTTGAGGACAGTTTAGGATGAGACATGCATTGTCATCATGTTAAAAACAATATCATTATTATTTTACATGTAATTCTTTTAGTTTTTTTTTCTTTTTTTTAATACTTTTGGTGGGCACTGCTAATGCTTTGAAATGAATTTCTGCTTCTAAAGCAATAGATATGTCGTTGTACAGTGATGTTTTAAAAAGCTTCATTAAAAAGGGTTAGAATGAACATTTTTCCAGAAACAGCTACTCCATAGCTATTTTCACACAGCTGCAACAAACAGACAGTCAGCTTCCCGCAACAGCTTCAGCTGTGTGAAATGTTGAGAAGCTGTAGTTGCCCTAAACAGACCCTTATTCTCGAAAAAAATTAATGTCCAGACTTCGGACGTAGAACAATGTCCGGAGTATAATAAGACGTTACCACCTGTATGTGCGGGTTCCACGCAGGAAAACCATAAATAATTTAAAGACGTTTTTTTGGCTTGGCCCGACGGTTTGACTATCCCGGCTTTAAGAAAACATTTGAGGCTTCCTCGAGTCCGGTGTCATAAGCTTCCATCGTCATTCTTTGCTCACCTAGGGTTTCGTCGTTGCTCTGTTAGGGTTCATTGTTCTTTTGCGGAAAGTTTCGAAAGAGTGACAAAATGTAGTTGGATGATCCCCAAAATATGCAGTTGTAAAAGCTGGGAAGGCCGGAGTTGGGGGAGGCCAGGTAAACGGAGCATGAGTAGCCGAAGAAGAAGTTGAAGAAAGATAGTAAGAAGAAGGAGCAAAAAAGGCCGAATAAGGAGGGCGTCGAAGCGGAAACTTTAACCTGGAAAATTTTATTTTTTATTTTCTGCTTATTTTATGAGATTAAATATGTTTAGTTATTAGAATTATTGTGGAGATAGCTTGAGATTTTTTAGGGTTTCCTGGGGTTAGTGGGAGTTATTTTAAGGTTGGAGTTTGGGGTTATTATTGGGTTATTTTAGAGTTCATATTGACTGCAGTTCAGATTATTTTTGTGAGCTTAATTGAGTTATTTTAGGGTTATTATTGGGTTATTCTAGAGTTAATCTCTCTCTTGTTTTAGATTTTTGAGTTATGTTGGGGGGGGGGGGT
>JXCR01140946.1:768979-804975 GCA_002079205.1 Phalaenopsis hybrid cultivar
TTTGGGTTATTCAATGGTTTTATGCTTGAGTAATTCTTGGTTTTTTCTCGAGTTATTCTTGGGTTAGTCTGAACTTAGTTTCGGGTTCTTCTTGACAGATATTAACGGTTCATTGTTGGGTTATTTTTGGGTTTTTCTGTAGGCATTAAGGTGTTCAACTCACTTTAGTTTCTGGGGTTATTATTAGGTTATTTTTGGGCTATTTTGGTGTTACTTTAGAGTTCATCCCGTGTGCTTCAGGTTGTTTTTGCGAGTTTAACTGAGTTATTCTAAGGTTCTTGTTGGGTTATTCTAGAGTTAATCTCCCTTATGTTTCATATTTTTGAGTTATTGGAGGGTTATTTTTGGTTTATTCAAGGGTTATATATGAGTTTATACTTTAGTAATTCTTGGTTTATTCTTGATTTATTCTCGAGTTATCCTTTGGTTATTCTGAAGTTTGTTTTAGGTTCTTCTTGACAGATATTAGTTGTTCATTGTTGGGTTATTTGTGTGTTATTTTTTAGGTTATTCGTAGGTATTTAGGAGTTCAACTCACTTTAATTTATGGGGTTATTATTAGGTTATTATTGAGTTATTCCAACGTTATTTTAGAGTCATCTCGACTGTATTTTGGGTTGTTTTTACGAGTTTATCTAAGTTATTGTGGGATTATTTTAGGGTTATTTTTGAGTTATTCTAGAGTTAATCTCCCTTATGTTTCAGATTTTTGTGTTCTTGGGGGGTTATTTTTTGTTTATTCAAGGGTTATACATGAGTTTATGCTTGGGTAATTTTTTTTATTCTTGATTTATTCTCGAGTTATTCTTTGGTTGTTCTGAAGTTAGTTTTGGGTTCTTATTTGCAGATATTAGCAGTTCATTGTTGGCTTATTTTTGGATTATTTTTGGGTTATTCCGTAGGTAATAATGAGATTAACTCACTTTATTTTCTGGTTATTATTTGGTTATTTTGACGTTATTTTAGAGTTCATCTCGATTGTGTTTCAAGTTGTTTTTGCGAGTTTATCTAGGTTATTGTGGGGTTGTTCTGGGGTTATTTTAGAGTTAATCTACCTTTTGTTTTAGATTTTTAAGTTAATGGAGGGTTATTTTTGGTTTATTCATGAGTTTATGCATGAGTAATTCTTGGTTTATTCATGATTTATGCTCGAGTTATTATTTCGTTATTATGAAGTTAGTTTTGGTGGTTCTTCGTGGTAGATTTTATCGGTTCATTGTTGAGTTATTTTTAAGTTATTTTTGGGTTATTGATCCCGAAACTACTTATATGCAACAATATAACAATAATTCTGATTATATTTTTCACTTATATTTCCTTATTTCGCAACAAAACCAAAAACTTGATCTTGAAGAAAAATAAGAATTTAACTTTTAATTTATATATATTGGGATACTACGCAAGTATACGTATCATTATCAAGTAATATAGAACTTTTTGATTAAAACATGAATATCGAACCCACAGAGAAGATATGCAATATGCACTTTTTGGAAAATTTTCTATTTTTAAAAAGACAATTATTTAAACTAAGACATAAATATTTTTGGTAATTTTAATATTTTGAAAGAAAAAGAACAAACTTAAAAAGATAACTTGAGTTTTTTAGAAGAAAAACACTAAATATGAAAATATCTTTCTTCTTATCATGAATCAGTAATAAGTATAAGAATTCTGTTGTAGAACAAATTTTGTTGTGCCAAATAGAAGCAATAATATTCTTTACCCTTACTAGAGATGCTATAAATATTGTGTTGTGCCAAATATGAGTAATAATATTCTTTACCCTTACTAAAGATGCTATAAAGAATATTGACTAATTTAAAGTTTGAATAGTTCTGAAGACCGATTAGACAGGGATGATACTAGCTCTCACTCTAGGGTTCCCTCAATTCCCTCCACCTGGGGGCTAACATCTCGTATCAGAACCTAAAACAACAAACCAAGTTGGGGGCTTTAACTTGTCACTTTAAAGTCTTCTAACTCTACACCCTTCAATGAATATTTCCCTATTTATTTGCACTCTATCATATGAATTACATTCTCATTCATACAACCTCATGTGATTCTTTTCAATTGTTGACTGAGACAATACCAACCCAATTCTTACATGTTCTCATAACAAATTTTAACATCTGGATTGACCAAATCAAGAAGTAAATGAAGTACATGGATTTAAATCATTACAACGTCTTCCAACATTAAAGATCAATACTCTCCACAGCTTCCATCCAACACTTAATTACTTTTCATTTTAAGAAGAAAGATAAAGAAAACTACTCAGAATCCATGGAGAAAACAAAACCGCACTTAAAATAGAAATCATTGTCAAAATAACAACAAGTCTCAATTAAAACCAAAAGTAGTATAAAACAAAAGATAATTACTTATCTCAAGTCCTCTGCCAAACTCTTGAAATTTCTTTGAATCTCTTTTCTTTTACAACACTCTTAATATAAAACTAAAATAAAAAGGATAAATATGTGGTGTCTGAAAAACCCTCCAACTAACTTCCCAATTTAGAACTTTCAAAACTTTCCCAGTACTTTCAGGACCCCTTTCAAAGTCTCAATCTTCCTTCTTTTATAATTCTCTAAAAGGTGCATTGATATCTCTTCAAAATATGTCTTGATTCAATGTATTTCCCCAAGAGATGCATCCTTTCACAATAATTTTCGTCCATGGTGATTGTTACCACCTATTAAGCCAATAGGTGTCTCGAAAACCTCTTCAAAATTCACAAAAATCGAATTTACTTATCCAATAATTGCCACTAGTGCTTAAGCGTGGGGCCTTTGACGCTTAGGCACGACCTTCTCTGTTTTACCGACGCTTAAGTGCCGGATTTAGCGCTTAAGCGCCAAAACACTTTTGCCCAATTTTTCAACTATTTGCTCCAAATTTGATCATTTTTCACTTATTTAAGCATTTTTCACCTTTTTACCTGTACCTAAAAGAAAAACACAAAAACACATTCCATTAAAGCGCAATATCTCAAAAATAGGTATAAAATGTGTTTAAAAATACTATAAATTTTAGGCGTATCGGTTATTCCCGAGATATTTAAGAGTTCAACTCACTTTAGTTTCTGTGGTTATTATTAGGTTATTTTTGAGTTATTTAAGGGTTATATTGGAGTTAATGCTTGTGTTATTCTCGATTTATTCTCGAGTTATTCATGAGTTATTCTTGAGTTATTCTCGGGTCTTCATTTGCAAGTATTATTCCTGGGTTTTCTCGGGCCTTCATTGTTGGGTTATTCTTTTAGTATTATGTTAGTGCTAATAAATTGTTCTTTATTCATGTAGGTTAGTGAACAAGAAGGTCATGAATTGTAGATGTCATACATCGACAATTAGAGAAGTTCTAGACAAGATTAGACAAACTATCTCTGAGAAGACATGGTCAAATCTAAAAGATTTGAATGTTAATCAATTTTTTGAACTCCCCTCATACCCTCAAAATCATATCCTAACTATGCACATATTGAATTGCTGCGATATTGATCAGTTGGTATTTAGACTGGGTGGAAAGGAGCAAAGTTTAGATGAGGATCAAGTTACCTTGCTGATTGGAATGTCCAATAGAGGACCAGTGGCAACTTGGAAAAAAAACAACCCTTCTGTGGCCTGTATGCTAGGTAGACAAAGAGTAAACTACTGAAGGTGACACTTGGAGAGTCCTCCACTCCACTCGAAGAACTATATATATTAGATTTTTGTTGTCAAATTTATTTTTTTTATTTAGCAATTTTAGTGTGCCACAAGTGATGTATTTGATTACAGAAAATTTAGATTTATTTACTTCATTTAATTGGTCTGCAACGATATGTGACTTCCTTATTGAGCAAGTCAATGCTTGCACAATTAAAATAAAAAGAGGTTCACCATTGGGATAGCTGAATGGATTTGTTTTCCTTATGACGACTAGTGTATTATCATTTTCTCTCAAAAGTTTTTATGTTATTTGGTTCAGATGAAATGTTTATTTGTGATTTGTTTGCGCAGCTATGATTTTATGAGTGCACAATCGTAGTGGTCCCTGCTGTTCCTGAGTGCATACCTCACATGCTAAGGTGGTTAATATATGTGGGCTGGAACCCTGCAAAGTTTCATTTAGCCTTTCAAAGGCTCACCACTGTACAAGTGAGTAATCTATTTTCCATTGTAAGCTTAGAGTTATTTTTGGTGCGATTTTGGATAATTGTTTAGTTAATTGTTTAACTGAATCTTTTTGTAGGTTTTGGATTCTTTTGTCGACTTAAGAGATGACGAGGTCAGTTTACTTGCCCATCGTATTGATTTAGTATCTGCTCCCGTCAAGACCATCGCACAACCCGAAACTCACTCCCCTCCACAGTCACTAGATTCTTATGGTTTTAATCATCTGGTCCTTAGTTGAAGCATTCCTCAACCTATAAATGCAATCTTTTCCTCATTTTTAACTCTCGCATCAACGTGGGTATCATCTAATGCTCCAATGCAATCCTACAAAAAAACTTTAACTTATTAATGCCTAATATTAATATTTAAAATTGACTACTAGAAATTGTTAATGTTACATTAAAGAACGACATGTAACGTGCATCACATTGATTCTCCATAGGAGTTCGTGCGAGTGTTTGATCGGTTGGTTTTGACTTGAGTAGATAGATTCACAAGTGCATTTAGACCTATAGAGAAGTATCTGTCGATCATCTCAGATGAGTGTTGGAATCATTCCATCGCACTACACATTGACTCGCTTTGGAATAATATGTAGAGAGTCATCGCCGACACCTCAAGTTGAATCGTCCTCGATGGCCCATGAAGACAATGAGATCTACCAAGTTATGTTAGAATATCTATAAATACCTCCTGCCTCATGCAAAACATGTCACTGAATCTGGTTGGATGTCCAACAAGCAATTCCCCAACCCATTTGTCACTGATATAAGACGATGCAAAACACGAAGTGTGGTTAATTTTATGTTGGAAGAGATTTTAGACCTTTATGAAGTTTTTAGGAAGATTAAGTTTGAGTTTTGAGGAGTTTTATGATGAGGTCGTTATTTGTCTCATCAAGTTTTATTTGTCGGTTAATGTTCTCCTTGACATGGGGCTTTTGAAAACCATTCAAATTTGAAGATTTGTGTTGTTTGAATAATCAAGCGTGTCATTAAAAGTAGTAAACCACATCGAAAGGTAGAAATACAACTTTATAATGGGTTTGTTTATTTGATTAGAGAAAAATGTTGTATAAGAACACTGGTCTGCGATTAAATCAGGTAGGTCACTTCCCCTATCTAATATAGATACTAAATAGGGTTTTTATTAGTTTTTGGGTATTCTCATTTCTTTAAGGTCAAACTCTTATAGTTAATTACATCTAAAACAACTGAAGCTACTTAAGGAAAGTTTCGATTAAAGCCATGACTTTATCCTCAAAAAGATTTTTATGTTTTATTAGAAAGTTAAGATTGCACGACATACAATAATGTAGGAGCCTAAATGTGAGGATTTACATCATAACTGGACGATCAACCTTGGAGTCCTAGGGTAAACTTCTTGGTTGTGAGCTTCTATCCTATGCAAAGCTCATATTTAAATTTGTAGCATGATCCACACTAATCACATATAAAAGGATGTTAGACTATGATTGGTTGTCTCACATCACCTAGTTAAAGAGTTTGTAAAAGGAGCAAAGTAGAAATATATAAAAAACCTCTTTTAGAATGGAGATGAAAAAAGGAGAGTCTCGTATAATTTCTTCTACTCGAGAAGTAGGGAGAGAATAAATATCCCCTTACCAATGAATGACCTCCTCCCTCCACCCTCAAATGAATATAGACGTAGCTACACAAAAAAAAAAGTATCAGAATAAGATTATTATGTAGCTATATGTGCAATACTATATACAATATAACATTATTGGATTATAAGACGAGTTAATGAAGCCCAACAGAATGGGTAAATTGCCTAACTAGTTAAGCCAATCATTTGCGTGATGTATAACCTAATCAAATTAATTTTGTCGAGTGCATTTGTCGAGCTGGTCGAATTCTACTACCGCCGTGTGTTTCCTTTAATATACTCAGATTGTCATGTGCTTGATGTCGTCATATGCTTTGAACTTAGCCTATAAGATTATAATTAAATATCATATTGCATTAAAGTTAAATACAATTATTTTTATTTCACTATTTAAATGAATTATTTTTAGTATTTATTTATATTATTTACAAAAAAAATACTTATAACTTATTATTATTATCTTGCTTGACTAGTGTAAATAAAGTAGATACTAATTTAAAATTTACTCAACTATTTGTTGATTTATATTTATAAAATAATTTGTTAATAATTTCATATAAAAATTCAAACGCTCATCCAAAATTTAGCTTATTTTTTAACTTATAGAAGTACACTATCAATTAATATAAGCAAATCATATACCATTTAACTATAATTCGAAAATATACGTGAAAGCCTGGCTCGACCAAATATAGATAATTTATAATATAGCCAAATCAAATCAAATACTCGGCTATAGGGCTGTCAAAAAAGCTCGTTGTTCGCGAATAGTTCGTGTTCGGTTCGTCAATGAGTTCGTGTTCGATTCGTTCGATAAGAAAATGAGACGAATGAGAACAAATTTTTTTCGTTGGGTTAGTTAAACAAACCAAACACGAACAGTGATGCGTTCGTTCGAGTTCGGATCGTTATTGTTCGAAATATATATAATTTAAAATAATTATATATAAAAAATTTATGATATTTTAAAAAATTAAATTTTATAATTTTAATATATANGAGACACACCAAGGCGCTCTCAGTACAGCAAGTGGCTCCCTTTTCCCCGCCGTTGCGGACCAGAAAGCCGTGCACCTCTCGCCCACAGTTAACAGCTTGCAGAGAAGTNGATGGGCATACGATCAAACACCTTACGTGCAAGAGACATCAGTTCACATTTTACGTAGAAACACACCAAGGCGCTCTCAGTACGGCAAGTGGCTCCCTTTTCCCCGCCGTTGCGGACCAGAAAGCCGTGCAACTCTCGCCCACAGTTAATAGCTTGCAGAGAAGTGCAGCATCGAAGAGCTGCGGCAAGGGGAAGCGCAGCGGGTTTTAGTAGGCTGCCGCCNTTTGAGTCCTTTTCCATTAGCATAGCCCATGAGGATGATGGTCCAAGAAACAACATCTTTCATGGGCATACGATCAAACACCTTACGTGCAAGAGACATCAGTTCACATTTTACGTAAAAACAAACCAAGGCGCTCTCAGTACGGCAAGTGGTTCCCTTTTCCCCGCCGTTGCGGACCAGAAAGCCGTGCACCTCTCGCCCACAGTTAACAGCTTGCAGAGAAGTGCAGCATCGAAGAGCTGCGGCAAGGGGAAGCGCAGCGGGTTTTAGTAGGCTGCCGCCGGCTAAGTCGCGGAAGAGATCCAGGGCCTGAAGGGCCTCTCCTTGACGAGAAAGGCTGCGGATAAGAGCGGCCTTGCCGAAATCATCTATGTGGCGACTTTCGTCGAACAGCTGTTGGGCAAAAGAGATGGAACAGGGGATCGGCTTGCGTCTTCCGATGCTTTTCTGGTTCAGATTGCCGTAGGTGTGGCTTGGATTTGTGCGAGCGAGCGGCGTCATTCAGATGCTTAAGAGGAGCAACTTGGCCATTGCATAACATTGTTTTGTTTAATAATGTATTCATGTTAAATGTTNGTGGGCAAAAGAGATGGAACAGGGGATCGGCTTGCATCGTCCGATGCTTTTCTGGTTCAGCTTGCCGTAGGTGTGGCTTGGATTTGTGCGGGCAAGCGCCGTCATTGAGATGCTTAAGAGGAGCAACTTGGCCATTGCATAACATTGTTTTGTTTAATAATGTATTCATGTTAAATGTTTCGAGTTCATAGAACTTTCATATATGACTTTTTCTGACGGTTGATGGAGATTCGCACTATAAATTTTTATAAATGCCCCAGAAACTCGTAGAATAGTGTGACTTCTTCCGATGGATTGACGATCAGGTTGATTCCACTGCTAAAAGTGATCACAAGTTGATAGCATCATTGAAGGACAGTTTAGGATGAGACATACATCGCCCTAATGTTAAAAACAATATTATTATTATTTTGCATGTAATTCTTTTAGTTTTTTTCTTTTTCTTAATACTTTTGGTATTAAATGTTTTGAGTTCATAGAACTTTCATATATGACTTTTCCTGACGGTTGATGGAGACTCGCACTATAAATTTTTATAGATGCCCCCATAGATTCGTAGAATAGTGTGACTTCTTCCGATGGATTAACGATCAGGTTGATTCCACTGTTGAAAGTGATCACGAGTTTATAGCATTATTGGAGGACAGTTTAGGATGAGACATACATTGTCCTCATGTTAAAAACAATATCATTATTATTTTACATGTAATTCTTTTAGTTTTTTTCTTTTTCTTCATACTTTTGGTACGCACTGTTAATGTTTTGAAATGAATTTCTGCTTCTGAAGCAATAAATATGTTGTTGTTACAGTTCTGTTTTAAAGAGCTTCACTAAAAAGGGATAGAATGATCATTTTTTCAGAAAAAGCTACTCCTCAGCTATTTTCACACAGCTGCAACAAACAGAACTGTATTTCTGCTTCTTGGTTTATTCTTGATTTATTCTCGAGTTATGCTTTGGTTATTCTGAAGTTGGTTTTGGGTTCTTCTTGACAGATATTAGTTGTTCATTGTTGGGTTATTTTCGTGTTATTTTTTAGGTTATTCGTAGGTATTTAGGAGTTCAACTCACTTTAATTTCTGGGGTTATTATTAGGTTATTATTGGGTTATTCCAACGTTATTTTAGAGTTCATCTCGACTATATTTTGGGTTGTTTTTATGAGTTTATCTGAGTTATTGTGGGATTATTTTAAGGTTATTTTTGAGTTATTCTAGAGTTAATCTCCCTTATGTTTCAGATTTTTGTGTTTTTGGGGTGTTATTTTTTGTTTGTTCAAGGGTTGTACATGAGTTTATGTTTGGGTAATTTTTTTTTATTCTTGATTTATTCTCGAGTTATTCTTTGGTTGTTCTGAAGTTAGTTTTGGGTTCTTCTTTGTAGATATTAGTAGTTCATTGTTGGCTTATTTTTGGATTATTTTTGCGCTATTCCGTAGGTATTCATGAGATTAACTCACTTTATTTTCTGGTTATTATTAGGTATTATTTGGTTATTTTGACGTTATTTTAGAGTTCATCTCGACTGTGTTTCATGTTGTTTTTGCAAGTTTATCTATGTTATTGTGGCGTTGTTGTGGAGTTATTTTAGAGTTAATCTACCTTTTGTTTTAAATTTTTGAATTAATAGAGGGTTATTTTTAGTTTATTCATGAGTTTATGCTTGGGTAATTCTTGGTTTATTCATGATTTATTCTCAAGTTATTATTTCGTTATTATGAAGTTAGTTTTGGTGGTTCTTCTTGGTAGATTTTAGCGGTTCATTGTTGAGTTATTTTTCAGTTATTTTTGGGTTATTGATCCCGAAACTACTTATATGCAACAATATAACAATATTTCTGATTATATTTTTCACTTATATTTTCTTATTTCGCAACAAAACCAAAAATTTGATCTTGAAGAAAAATAAGAATTTAACTTTTAATTTATATATATTGGGATACTACGCAAGTATACATATCGTTATCAAATAATATAAGACTTTATGATTAATACCTGAATATCGAACCCAAAGAGAAGATATGCAATATGCACTTTTTGGAAAACTTTCTATTTTTAAAAAGATAATTATTTAAACTAAAGACATTTTTCGCAGTAAAGAAATTTTAATCATTTTTGGTAATTTTAATATTTAAAAAAAAGAACAAACTTAAAAAGATAACTTGAGTTTTTGTAGAAGAAAAACACTAAATATGAAAATATCTTTCTCCCTTTCATGAATCAGTAATAAGTATAAGAATTTTGTTGTAGAAGTATGCATATTGTGTTGTGACAAATATGAGTAATAATATTCTTTATTCTAACTAGAGATGGTATAACGAACATTGGCTAATTTAAAGTTTGAATAGACCTGAAGTCCGACTAGACAGGAAAGATACTAGCTCTCACTCTAGAGTTCCCTCGATTCCCTTCACATGGGGGCTAACATCTCGTATCAGAACCTAAAACAATAAACCAAGTTGGGGGCTTTAACTTGTCACTTTAAAGTCCTCTAGCTCTACACCCTTCAATGAATATTTCCCTATTTATTTGCACTCTATCATATGAACTACATTCTCATTCATACAACCTCATGTGCTTCTTTCCAATTGTTGATTGAGACAATATCAGCCCAATTCTTACATGTTCTCATAACAAATTTTAACATCTGGATTGACCAAATCAAGACGTAAATGAAGTACATGGATTTAAATCATTACAACTTCTTCCAACATTAAAGATCAATACTCTCCACAACTTCCATCCAACACTTAATTACTTTTCATTTTAAGAATAAAGAAAAAGAAAACTACCCAGAATCCATGGAGAAAACAAAACCGCACTTTAGTTTAAAAATAGAAATCATTGTCAAAATAACAAGTCTTAATTAAAACTAAAAGTAGTCTAAAACAAAAGATAATGACTTATCTCAAGTCCTCCATCAAACTCTTAAAGTTCCTTTGAATCTCTTCTTTTTTACAACACTCTTAATATAAAACTAAAATAAAAAGGATAAATATGTGGTGTCTGAAAAACTCTCCAACTAACTCCCCAATTTAGAACTTTCAAAACTTTACCAATACTTTCAAGATCCTTTTCAAAGTCTCAATCTTCCTTCTTTTATAATTCTCTAAAAGGTGCATTGATATCTCTTCAAAATAAGTCTTGATTCGATGTATTTCCCCAAGAGATGCATCCTTTTGCAATAATTTTCGTCCATGGTGGTTGTTATCATCTATTAAGCCAATAGATGTCTCGAAAACCTTTTCAAAATCCACAAAAATCAAATTTAGTCATCCAATAACTGCCACTGGTGCTTAAGCGAGGGGCCTCTTGCGCTTAGGCGAAGCCTTCTTTGTTTAAGCGGCGCTTAAGTACCGGATCTAACGCTTAAGCGCCAAAACACTTTTGCCCAATTTTTCACATATTTGCTCCAAATTTGATCATTTTTCACTCTTTTAAGCATTTTTCATATTTTTACTTGTACCTGAAAGAAAAACACAAAAATACCTTCCATTAAAGCGCAATATCTCAAAAATAGGTATAAAAATGTGTATAAAAACACTATAAATTTTAGGCGTATCAGTTATTCTGGAGATATTCAAGAGTTCAGCTCACTTTAGTTTCTGTGGTTATTATTAAGTTATTTTTGAGTTATTCAAGGGTTATATTGGAGTTAATGCTTGTGTTATTCTTGATTTATTCTCGAGTTATTCATGAGTTATTCTTGAGTTATTCTCGGGTCTTCATTTGCAAGTATTATTCTTGGGTCTTCTTGGGTCTTCATTGTGGGGTTATTCTTTTAGTATTATGTTAGTGCTAATAAATTGTTATTTATTCATGTACGTTAGTGAACAAGAAGGTCATGAATTGTAGATGTCGTACATCGACAATTAGAGAAGTTCTGGACAAGATTAGACCAATTGTCTCTGATAAGACATTGTCAAAACTGAAAGATTTGAATGTTAATCAATTTTTTGAACTCCTCTCATACCCTCAAGATCATATCATAACTATACACATATTGAATTGCTGAGATATTGATCAGTTGGTATTTAGACTGGGTGGAAAGGAGCAAAGTTTAGATGAGGATCAAGTTACCTTGCTGATTGGAATGCCCAATAGAGGACCAGTGGCAACTTGGAAAAAACAACCTGTCTGTGGCCTATATGCTAGGTAGACAAAGAGTGAACTACTGAAGGTGACACTTGGAGAGTCCTCCACTCCACTCGAAGAACTATATATATTAGATTTTTGTTGTCAAATTTATTTTTTTTATTTAGCAATTTTAGTGTCTCACAAGTGATGTATTTGATTATAGAAAATTTAGAGTTATTTACTTCATTTAATTGGTCTGCAACGATATGTGACTTCCTTATTGAGCAAGTCAATGCCTGCACAATTAAAATAAGGAGGGGTACACCATTGGGATACATGAATGTATTTGTTTTCCTTCTGACGATTAGTGTATTATCATTCTCTCTCAAAAGTTTTTATGTTATTTGGTTCAGATGAAATGTTGATTTGTGATTTGTTTCCGCAGCTACGATTTTATGAGTGCACAATCGTGGTGGTCCCTGCTGCTTCTGAGTGCATACCTCACATGCTGAGGTGGTTAATATATGTGGGCTGGAACCCTGCAAAGTTTCATTTAGCCTTTCAGAGGCTCACCACTGTACAAGTGAGTAATTTATTTTCTATTGTAAGCTCAAAGTTATTTTTGGTGCGATTTTGGATAATTGTTTAACTGAATCTTTTTGTAGGTTTTGGATTCTTTTGTCGACTTAAGAGATTACGAGGTCAGTTTACTTGCCCATCGTATTGATTTAGTATCTGCTCACGTCAAGACCATCGCACAACCCGAAACTTACTCCCCTCCACAGTCACTAGATTCTTATGGTTCTAATCCTCTGGTCCTCAGTTGAAGCATTCATCAACCTATAAATGCAATCTTTTCCTCATTTTTAACTCTCGCATCAACGTGGGTACCATCTAATGCTCCAATGCAATCCTACAAAAAAACTTTGACTTATTAATGCCTAATATTCATATTTAAAATTGACTACTAGAAATTGTTAATGTTACCTTAAAGAACGACATGTAACATGCATAACGTTGAATCTCCATAGGAGTTCGTGCGAGCGTTGGATCAGTTGGTTTTGACTTGAGTAGATAGATTCACAAGTGCATTTAAACCTATAGAGGAGTATCTGTCGATCATCTCAGATGAGTGTTGGATTCATTCCATCACACTACACATTGACTTGTTTTGGAATAAAATGTATAGAGTCATCGTCGACACCTCAAGTTGAGTCGTCCTCAATAGCCCATGAAGACCATGAGATCTACCAAGTTATGTTAGAAGATCTATAAATACCTCCTGTCTCAAGCAAAACATGTCACTGAATTTGGTTGGATGTCCAACAAGCAATTCCCCAATCCATTTGTCACTGATATAAGACGATGTAAAGCACGAAGAGTGGTTAATTTTATGTTGGAAGAGGTTTTAGACCTTTATGAAGTTTTTACGAAGATTAAGTTTGAGTTTTGAGGAGTTTTATGACGAGGTCGTTATTTGTCTCATCAAGTTTTATTTGTCGGTTAATGTTCTCCTTGACATGGGGCTTTTGAAAACCATTCAAATTTGAAGATTTGCGTTGTTTGAATAATCAAGCGTGTCATTGAAAGTAGTAAACCATATCGAAAGGTAGAAATACAACTTTATAATGAGTTTGTTTATTTAATTAGAGAAAAATGTTGGATATGAACACTGGTCTGCGATTAAATCAGGTAGGTCACTTCCCCTATCTAATATAGATACTAAATAGGGTTTTTATTAGTTTTTGGGTCTTCTCATTTCTTTAAGGGCAAACTCTTATAGTTAATTACATCTAAAACAACTGAAGCTACTTAAGGAAAGTTTCGATTAAGGCCATGACTTTATCCTCAAAAAAATTTTTATGTTTTATTAGAAAGTTAAGATTGCACTACATACAATAATGTAGGAGCCTAAAGGTGAGGATTTACATCATAACTGGACGATCAACCTTGGAGTCCTAGGGTAAACTTCTCGGCTGTGAGCTTCTATCCTATGCAAAGCTCATATTTAAATTTGTAGCATGATCCACACTAATCACATATAAAAGGATGTTAGACTATGATTGGTTGTCTCACATCACCTAGTTAAAGAGTTTGTAAAAGGAGCAAAGTAGAAATATATAAAAAACCTCTTTTAGAATGGAGATGAAAAAAGGAGAGTTTCGTATAATTTCTTCTACTCGAGAAGCAGGGAGAGAAATAAATATCCCCTTACCAATGAATGACCTCCTCCCTCCACCCTCAAATGAATATAGAAGTACCTACATTAAAAGAAAAATATATCAGCATAAGATTATTTTGTAGCTATATGTGCGATATTATATACAATATAACATTATTGGATTATAAGACGAGTTAATGAAGTCCAACAAAATGGGTAAATTGCCTAACTCGTTAAGCCAATCATTTGCGTGATGTATAACCTAATCAAGTTAATTTTGTTGAGTGCTTTTGTCTAGCTGATCGAATTCTAGTACCGCTGTGTGTTTCCTTTAATATACTCAGATTGTTATAATCAGATCATCTGTTTGAAGTTGTCATATGCTGAACTTAGCCTATAAAATTATAATTAAATATCATATTGCATTAACGTTAAATACAATTATTTTTATTTCACTATTTAAATGAATTATTTTTAGTATTTATTTATATTATTTACAAAAAAATACTTATAACTTATTATTATTATCTTGCTTGAATAGTGTAAATAAAGTAGATACTAATTTAAAATTTACTCAATTATTTGTTGATTTATATTTATAAAATAATTTGTTAATAATTTTATATAAAAATTCAAGCCCTCATCCAAATTTTAGCTTATTTTTTAACTTATAGAAGTACACTATCAACTAATATAAGCAAATCATATACCAGTTAACTATAATTCGAAAATATACGTGAAAGCCTGGCTCGACCAAATATAGATTATTTATAATATAGCCAAATCAAATCAAATACATACCATACTCGGTCGGCTAGGATATAACCCGAATTACACACAAATTAGGCGACCAAAACCCGAGTAGGCGAAGTAGCTAGCCGAGCCAATGACGAACCGGTTAGCCGGGTAGGTGAGGAGGGTTCGTATAAAAAAGCTAAAAAAAACTTGATTATTTTCAATTTTGCCACCCACCTCCTCCCTCCCAACAACCACGTGATGTAATCAAACACCAACCCCCAAAAGCCCTATTCGCCAACGCCTCTCCCCTTTTTCCGATTTATATAGCTCTGGATTCACAGACGATTCTTCTTCGCAGAGCGAAATCCTCTCCAATCCTTCTCCCTCTCTCGATCCCAAATTTGGAAGAAGAAATCCAGAGAGTAACGTGAAGGAGNATTCGCAATTAACTCGTGTTCGGCTCGTTCGATAAGAAAGGAACACGAACAATGACTTCACGAACAATTTCAAACACGGGCTTATTTCAAACAAACTAAATTTCAAACTAACGGAACACAAACACAAACTCTATTCGTTCGTGTTCGGTTCGTTTACACCCCTATTTGGCTAGGATATAACCCCAATTACACACAAATTAGGCGACCAAAACCCGAGTAGGCGAAGTAGCTAGCCGAGCCAATGACGAACCGGTTAGCCGGGTAGGTGAGGAGGGTTCGTATAAAAAAGCTAAAAAAAACTTGATTATTTTCAATTTTGCCACCCACCTCCTCCCTCCCAACAACCACGTGATGTAATCAAACACCAACCCCCAAAAGCCCTATTCGCCAACGCCTCTCCCCTTTTTCTGATTTATATAGCTCTGGGTTCACATACGATTCTTCTTCGCAGAGCGAGATCCTCTCCAATCCTTCTCCCTCTCTCGATCCCAAATTTGGAAGAAGAAATCCAGAGAGTAACGTGAAGGAGAAGCGAGAAAATGGCTCTCGCAGGAGGTTCGGCCGCCCTTTCAACAAACCCCCTCTTGAAAACCTACCGCCTCTCCTCAGCCTCCGCGTCCCCTGGTTCCGGTAATGTAAAACAATCAGCTATCCTACAATCCAAGACATTTTCAACCACCCGATCAATCTCCGCCGTGCACGCAGCGGAGCCAGCCAAGAAAGCTGTCTTAACCGACAAGCCTGCGCTGGCGACGGGGCCTGGGAAGTGGAGGCCGGACAGCTGGACATCTAAGAAGGCGTTACAGCTTCCGGAGTATCCTAAAAAGGAAGAGTTAGACTCCGTACTCCGCACTATCGAGAGCTTCCCACCCATCGTATTCGCAGGCGAGGCCCGACACCTGGAGGAACGCCTTGGAGATGCTGCTCTTGGTAAGGCCTTTCTCCTTCAGGGAGGCGATTGTGCCGAGAGCTTCAAGGAGTTTAATGCCAATAACATCAGGGATACCTTCCGCATCCTCCTTCAGATGGGCGTCGTCCTCATGTTCGGCGGCCAGGTGCCGGTCATCAAGGTAAAACTATTTCGCTTAGCAAAACCAAATATCTGGAGATGGATGCATCTTCTGCTTATTTCTACTTTCCGATCTGTTGGGAACTGGATCTAACGGCTGGATCTGTGGATCAGGTAGGGAGAATGGCGGGGCAGTTTGCAAAGCCGAGGTCAGATCCGTTCGAGGAGAAGAACGGGGTGAAACTGCCAAGCTACAGGGGGGATAACGTGAACGGCGACACGTTNCCGATCCGTTCGAGGAGAAGAACGGGGTGAAACTGCCAAGCTACAGGGGGGATAACGTGAACGGCGACACGTTTGATGAGAAATCCAGGGTTCCGGATCCCCAGAGGATGATCAGGGCCTACTGCCAATCAGCGGCCACTCTCAATCTTCTCCGTGCGTTCGCCACTGGCGGTTACGCGGCGATGCAACGCGTCACTCAATGGAATCTTGACTTCACCGAGCACAGTGAACAAGGAGACAGGTGCAATTCAAACCCTCGCTATCAGTGTTTCCCTTGTTCCTTTCTCTGTTTTTATTCCAATGATTCCTCCATTTCTCGCATGTTAGCAGATCGTTTTCTCTTATAATAGTACTTGAAGTAAATTTGCTTTTCCGTGTCGTTGGGGTAAAATTGGGGCATTTCTCGTGTCGTTGGGGTGTTTGATGATTTGCCTGAACTAGGTACTTGGAACTAGCCCACCGTGTCGACGAGGCGCTTGGATTCATGGCAGCCGCCGGGCTGACGGTAGACCACCCAATCATGCAAACGACTGAGTTCTGGACTTCGCACGAGTGCCTTCTTCTTCCCTACGAGCAGNTTAATCAGCGTTTCCCTCGATCCTTACTCTGTTATTATTCCAGTGATCCCCCCATTTCTCGCATGTTAGCAGATCGTTTTCTCTTATAATAGTACTGGAAGTAAATTTGCTTTTCCCCATTTGTGGTAAAATTGGGGCATGTCTCGTGTCGTTGGGGTGTTTGATGATTTGTCTGNGTTATCAGCGTTTCCCTCGATCCTTACTCTGTTATTATTCCAGTGATTCCCCCATTTCTCGCATGTTAGCAGACCGTTTTCTCTTATAATAGTACTGGAAGTAATTTGCTTTTCCCCATTTGTGGTAAAATTGGGGCATGTCTCGTGTCGTTGGGGTGTTTGATGATTTGTCTGAACTAGGTACTTGGAACTCGCCCACCGCGTCGACGAGGCGCTTGGATTCATGGCAGCCGCCGGGCTGACCGTAGACCACCCAATCATGCAAACGACTGAGTTCTGGACTTCGCACGAGTGCCTTCTTCTTCCCTACGAGCAGGCACTTACCCGCGAGGATTCAACCTCGGGGCTCTACTACGACTGCTCCGCCCACATGCTGTGGGTCGGCGAGCGAACCCGGCAGCTTGATGGCGCACACGTCGAGTTTCTCCGTGGAGTCGCTAACCCCCTTGGCATCAAGGTCAGCGATAAGATGAACCCTAGCGATNGCACGTCGAGTTTCTCCGTGGAGTTGCTAACCCCCTTGGCATCAAGGTCAGCGATAAGATGAACCCTAGCGATCTCGTCAAGCTCATTGAGATCTTGAACCCGCGAAACAAGCCCGGTAGGATCACGATAATTACGAGGATGGGGGCAGAGAACATGAGAGTGAAGCTGCCACACCTCATCAGGGCCATACGCTCCGCCGGTCAGATTGTGACTTGGGTTAGTGATCCCATGCACGGCAACACCATCAAGGCCCCCTGCGGTCTCAAGACTCGCCCATTTGATGCCATTCGGGTAAAACCATTGAACCCTTGATTCTTCTGCAAAATAAATCTCAGAATTAGAAAATCCTGCTGATGGAAAAAAAATTGGATCCTGGTGATTTTTAATCACAGTTAGTTTAAATTTATTGAATTTTTTTTAGATGGATATAATATGCAATTTAGTTTTATATTATATTTATTTTAAAAATTAATATAATAATTTTGAGATTCATCATAACTAAAAATCTCATCTTAATATTCTTATCTAGTTTTTCTCATTGCTGCTGATTCTTATTTTAAGTGCGATTTGGAAATCTCAGGGTTAAGGTTACTATGTCATGCCACCATTAGAATATCCCTCTTTTGAATCTTACTTAATCGTGGTAGATCATACGAAAGACCCATTGGACTTACAAACCACATAAATCACTCTTTCAAATTGTCATCTCTGATATCACTTGTTAGAGAGTGAATTAAAGGAAAATTAAGATTAATAAGCATCATGCATGATCTGTTTATGTTTATTTGACAAGGCTAAACATTTGGTATTTCAAAATCATTTTTTTTAATTATGTAATATTGAACTAAATCTAAAAATGCTACATGTTTTTACCAATTATCATCATCAACTCTGCCCAGTTATTGATTTGCGATATGTATACCTTTATCTGTTCCTTTCTGCACTTTTTGATTAGGTATTCTTTAATCTTTCATACATGCCCAAATTATTGAAATTTATAAGGATTATGTGTTGTCTTCCAATTGGCAGATATTGTTTGTTTAGTATTATCAGTTCTGTAATATTACCCTATTAATGGGTTTGGTTGGTCCTCTCAGGCGGAGGTACGGGCTTTCTTTGACGTCCACGAACAAGAAGGAAGCCACCCAGGAGGTGTACACTTGGAGATGACTGGGCAGAATGTGACGGAGTGCATCGGCGGCTCCAGAACGGTAACTTTCGATGACCTGAGCTCGAGGTACCACACTCACTGTGACCCAAGGCTCAACGCCTCCCAGTCCCTCGAGCTCGCCTTCATTATCGCTGAACGCCTCAGGAAGCGCAGGATCGGGACAAACCAGGTCGCCTCTTCTGATGCTTCCTCCGCCTTTGTCAATCTATGAGTAATGGCCATCCATGTTAGGTGGTGGTGGGTCTCTTTGGAGACCCAATTTAATTTCAAGTCCTGCTTATTAGGTAATGGACATATTTCTTTTCACCTTTTATATTTAATTATTAATAATTATATTTAATAAGGCAGGTAGGTTTAAGTTGTTGTTTCCTGGGAATCTAAGGCTGTAAATTCTCCTTGTGGAGGAATGAAATTGAAATGTTTTGGGGTTGATAAAGCATGTAGTGACTATTAATCTTCCAGTAGGAGTTTTAAAGCTGCAGAAATAATGGGGGAAAAAAAATGAACATGTTGAACGCTTTGTTATTTGATTTTCAGTCTAAACTTGATTGAATAATGTTGTACAATCTTTGGAAGACTTGCCACTTGGTCAATCTGGGAGTGTCTGTGAGTGAATCACACCCAAAGTGTTAAATCTCATTTTTTGGTGAGGTCTTATTTATCTATCCTCCATTACTTTAGATCTTATGATTGAGCTTCATAGAAAACTAGTGAATGATTGAGAGTCAAATCAGAACTTAAACTAAATATTTATTCTTTTTGGCTTCATATACTTGAATTTAATCATTCACAGATTTATGTTGAGTTGATTAAAGTTAAGTTTTTGAAGCTGAAGATGAATTCCTCATAGGCCTAGATGTCTTTAGGTAAACCTTTGAGCTTAGGGACATAACTTAGGTACCTTTGGGGATCAGTAATCCTTTTGGAGTCCTCTTTTAGCTCATTCTTTGATTTGAATGTGAGCAAATTTGATTTGATGTTCATTTTAGATTAAGATTGGCCTAATAACAAACGATGATGATAAAATATAAAATCAAATTTAACCAAAATTAAAATCAACTGAAAAAAAAAATCCAATTTAAACATAAATTCAAAATTAAAATATATAAATAAACCAACTCAAAAGATTATATTATATATGATAAATATGAAGTATAAATCTGAATTTAATTCAAAATGTTAAAAATCAAGTTCAATTTAAAATAATATCAAATTTCACAATAAATCATGAAATTAAATTACATTTAAATTTAAAGTCAATTCAAATCATAACCATATTAAAATTTTAATCCTAAGTCAAACTCAAACTTAGCTTAATTTGAGTTCACACCAAAATTCACACTACATTCAAATAACAAATAAATCTAAAATTTAACTCATATCAAAATTAAATTTTAAATTAAGTTTAAATTTAACCCAAATCAAATTTAATAAAAATAATCTTGAACTCATTTTCAATTTAAATCCAAAAGTACAATTAGTTAAATAGTTTTCAAATCACACAAACCCATATCCAAATTCAATTCAAAATACACTCATTTAATCCCAAACCCAACAACAAACACATTTTAATTCATATACCTAATGCACATGCAAACCAAACCAAGCTTGAAACTCAATAAATCCAATCATAAAATTCATTCAAATTTGAATTTAAAATCATTAAACAAATCTATGCAATTCAACTCGTAAGTTCTACTTAAAACAAAACTCGAAATCCTACAAGAAAGCAACACTTAAGGTGTGCTTGGGGCGACTGCTGCTTTTTTAGGGTTTAGCTGCTAAACCGCTTTTTAAGAAAGTTGTTGTGATGCTACTTCCTGGTGAAACAACATCACAGCTATTGTCAAAAAGCTACTGTTGGAATGATAATGAAAGATGTTTGGATAATTTGCTATGCTACAATTATTTTTATGAAAAAAAAACATTTATATCTTTATATATGAAAATTAGCTAAATGATTGAAGTTTTCAAAATACTTATAGTAAAATAACAAAAACAATTCAAACAATACCAAAAACACATTATAGTTCCAAATTTCTCCAATATATCAATTATAAGTCATCATTTTATGTATTGTTTTACAATAATAAAAATCATAGAAATAACCATTAATGTCAAATCTTCAGATATTTGTCTATTCATAATATATCTCTTTATTTGTTCGCTATCTGGATTGAACTCTTCTATGACATCTGAAATGGTAAACATCAACATTAGAATTTTATAAAAATTAATTTGATGTATTCGATGAATTCACTAAAGCATTTATAATGTCTTCTCTCAAATGCATCATCTCCTGAATACCCTCTCCACTAAGTGTGCGAGCAATGATTGATTTGCTCGATGTTTGAATACTTCTACAGATATGCATATTAGATCTTCGTCTAAGAACCTAAAATCATCATTGTCCCGAGATAAATGTTTTCGTATAAAATTATATAGAGTTATCGTTTCAACAACTATCTTTATCAATTTTTTGAAAGAATATATTGACATATATTGGAGTATGACCAACTTATTTTTCCAATGTTGAATTCTCTCTTGATAATACTCTGTAATGATGAGTCTGTTTTGTTGAACAATTCATTCCTCCCTTTAATCATTTTGTTGTTGTGCTCAATTCTAGGAAGATGGTACCTAGTATCGGGAAAGGGCTTTAACAAACTTCATTCACGGGATATCTTGAATCGACGAAAAAATATATCCCTAAATAATAACATTATTAATAAATCTATTAAAAGGTAACACTTTATATATTGTCATGAATGTACTAATCGGGTAGATGCATTGGAAACTTATATTCACGATGCGGAGTAGTGAATTTGAATATGCAACTATCATGAACACTCTCTTCTCACTCATTCATTAAGAATGCAAAATACATATTAAAGTCACATAATGCTAAGATATTGTGTTGAAGATCCAAAGTGCGTTATATATGTAATCTTGTCATTATTTTTGACGCGTGCATTGGCATATGTGTCATCAATTACCCCTATACAATCCTATCAAAAATATTCATTAGAATGAATATTTTTTTATAAAACATACATGCAAATTAAATAGATAAATTAATACATTGAAGAATGACATGTATCTCGTATTATTACGGGTTTCTTTTGATGTATGCTCAAAAGTAAGATCTATGAGTTTAAGAATGTTTGCCATTCTAACCAAAGAGTTAATCCCAATATCAAAATATTTTCTAAATATTTTTGTTGTGTTGGAATCGCTCAGAAGTAGCATGCATGGACTCATTATGCGACATCATATATAAACTGATGGCTAATACTTCCATGGGTGTAAATCAAGACGATCCATGCAAACACTAATTATACTGCAATTCATCCGACAAATCACCAAAAAATTTCCTGACATTTGGAACATACTATAAATTCTTGTCAGATGACCTTGGAGCAGGTCAACATCCACTCGTTGCCTACATATGATGATGACACACACAATGTCTCGTATAAATTAGTCTGATAGTGCTNCGATCCCATGCACGGCAACACCATCAAGGCCCCCTGCGGCCTCAAGACTCGCCCATTTGATGCCATTCGGGTAAGACCATGGAACCCTTGATTCTTCTGCAAAATAAATCGCAGAATGAGAAATTCCTGCTGATGGAAAAAAAATTGGATCCTGGTGATTTTTTATCACAGTTAGTTTAAATTTATTGAATTTTTTNTGATCCCATGCACGGCAACACCATCAAGGCCCCCTGCGGTCTCAAGACTCGCCCATTTGATGCCATTCGGGTAAAACCATTGAACCCTTGATTCTTCTGCAAAATAAATCTCAGAATTAGAAAATCCTGCTGATGGAAAAAAAATTGGATCCTGGTGATTTTTAATCACAGTTAGTTTAAATTTATTGAATTTTTTTTAGATGGATATAATATGCAATTTAGTTTTATATTATATTTATTTTAAAAATTAATATAATAATTTTGAGATTCATCATAACTAAAAATCTCATCTTAATATTCTTATCTAGTTNTTATTATATTTTTTTAAAAATTAATATAATAATTTTGAGATTCATCATAACTAAAAATCTCATCTTAATATTCTTATCTAATTTTTCTCATTGCTGCTGTTTGATTCTTATTTTTAAGTGCAATTTGGAAATCTCAGGGTTAAGGTTACTATGTCATGCCGCCATTGGAATATCCCTCTTTTGAATCTTACTTAATCGTGGTAGATCATTCGAAAGACCCATTGGACTTACAAACCACATAAACCACTCTTTGAAATTTTCATCTCTGATATCACTTGTTAGAGAGTGAATTAAAGGAAAATTAAGATTAATAAGCATCATGCATGATCTGTTTATGTTCATTTGACAAGGCTAAACATTTGGTATTTCTAAATCATTTTTTTTTAATTATGTAATATTGAACTAAATCTCAAAATGCTACATGTTTTTACCACTTCTCATCATCAACTCTGCCCAGTTATTGATTTGTGATATGTATACCTTTATCAGTTCCTTTCTGCACTTTTTGATTAGGTATTCTTTAATCTTTCATACATGTCCAAATTATTGAAATTTATAAGGATTATGTGTTGTCTTCCAATTGGCAGATATTGTTTGTTTAGTATTGTCAGTTCTGTAATGTTATCTTATTAATGGGTTTGGTTGGTCCTCTCAGGCGGAGGTACGGGCTTTCTTCGACGTCCACGAACAAGAAGGAAGCCACCCAGGAGGTGTACACTTGGAGATGACTGGGCAGAATGTGACGGAGTGCATCGGCGGCTCCAGAACGGTAACTTTCGATGACCTGAGCTCGAGGTACCACACTCACTGTGACCCAAGGCTCAACGCCTCCCAGTCCCTCGAGCTCGCCTTCATTATCGCTGAACGCCTCAGGAAGCGCAGGATCGGGACAAACCAGGTCGCCTCTTCTGATGCTTCCTCCGCCTTTGTCAATCTATGAGTAATGGCCATCCATGTTAGGTGGTGGTGGGTCTCTTTGGAGACCCAATTTAATTTCAAGTCCTGCTTATTAGGTAATGGACATATTTCTTTTCACCTTTTATATTTAATTATTAATAATTATATTTAATAAGGCAGGTAGGTTTAAGTTGTTGTTTCCTGGGAATCTAAGGCTGTAAATTCTCCTTGTGGAGGAATGAAATTGAAANTGGGACGAACCAGGTCGCCTCTTCTGATGCTTCCTCCACCTTTGTCAATCTATGAGTAATGGCCATCCATGTTAGGTGGTGGTGGGTCTGTTTGGAGACCCAATTTAATTTCAAGTCCTGCTTATTAGAGGTAATGGACATATTTCTTTTCATCTTTTATATTTAATTATTAATAATTATATATAATAAGGGAGGTAGGTTTAAGTTGTTGTTTCCTGGGAATCTAAGGCTGTAAATTCTCCTTGTGGAGGAATGAAATTGAAATGTTTTGGGGTTGATAAAGCATGTAATGACTATGAATCTTCCAGTAGGAGTTTTAAAGCTGCAGAAATAATGGGGGAAACAAAATTGAACATGTTGAACGCTTTGTTATTTGATTTTCAGTCTAGACTTGATTGAAAAATGTTGTACAATCTTGGAAGACTTACCACTTGGTCAANTAATCTTCCAGTAGGAGTTTTAAAGCTGCAGAAATAATGGGGGAAAAAAAATTGAACATGTTGAACGCTCTGTTATTTGATTTTCAGTCTAGACTTGATTGAAAAATGTTGTACAATCTTGGAAGACTTACCACTTGGTCAATCTGGGAGTGTCTGTGAGTGAATCACACTCAAAGTGTGTTAAATCTCATTTTTTGGTGAGGTCTTATTTATCTATCCTCCATTACTTTAGATCTTATGATTGAGCTTCATAGAAAACTAGTGAATGATTGAGAGTCAAATCAGAACTTAAACTAAATATTTATTCTTTTTGGCTTCATATACTTGAATTTAATCATTCACAGATTTATGTTGAGTTGATTAAAGTTAAGTTTTTGAAGCTGAAGATGAATTCCTCATAGGCCTAGATGTCTTTAGGTAAACCTTTGAGCTTAGGGACATAACTTAGGTACCTTTGGGGATCAGTAATCCTTTTGGAGTCCTCTTTTAGCTCATTCTTTGATTTAAAAGTGAGCAAATTTGATTGGATGTTCATTTTAGATTAAGATTGGCCTAATAACAAACGATGATGATAAAATATAAAATCAAATTTAACCAAAATTAAAATCAACTGAAAAAAAAAATCCAATTTAAACATAAATTCAAAATTAAAATCTATAAATAAACCAACTCAAAATATTATATTATATATGTTAAATATGAAGTATAAATCTGAATTTAATTCAAAATGTTAAATCAAGTTCAATTAAAATAATATCCAATTTCAAAATAAATCATGAAATTAAATTACATTTAAATCCAAAGTCAATTTAAATCATAACCATATTAAAATTTTAATCNTTAAAGTCAATTCAAATCATAACCATATTAAAATTTTAATCCTAAGTCAAACTCAAACTTAGCTTAATTTGAGTTCACACCAAAATTCACACTACATTCAAATAACAAATAAATCTAAAATTTAACTCATATCAAAATTAAATTTTAAATTAAGTTTAAATTTAACCCAAATCAAATTTAATAAAAATAATCTTGAACTCATTTTCAATTTAAATCCAAAACTACAATTAATTAAATAATTTTCAAATCACACAAACCCATATCCAAATTCAATTCAAAATACACTCAAATTTAATCTCAAACCCAACAACAAACACATTTTAATTCATATGCCTAATGCACATGCAAACCAAACCAAGCTTGAAACTCAATAAATCTAATCATAAAATTCATTCAAATTTGAATTTAAAATCATTAAACAAATCTATGCAATTCAACTCGTAAGTTCTACTTAAAACAAAACTCGAAAGCCTACAAGAAAGCAACACTTAAGGTGTGCTTGGGGCTACTGCTGCTTTTTTAGGATTTAGCTGCTAAACCGCTTTTTTAGAAAGCTGTTGTGATGCTACTTCCTGGTGAAACAACGTCACAGCTATTGTCAAAAAGCTACTGTTGGAATGATAATAAAAGATGTTTGGATAATTTGCTATGCTACAGTTATTTTTATGAAAAAAAAACATTTATATCTTTATATATGAAAGTTAGCTAAATGATTGAAGTTTTCAATATTCTTATAGTAAAATAACAGAAACAATTCAAACAATACCAAAAACATTTTATAAGTTCAAATTTCTCCAATATATCAGTTATAAGTCATCATTTTATGTATTGTTTTACAATAATACATAAACCAATACTTCTACATATATGCATATTAGATCTTCGTCTAAGAACCTAAAATCATCATTGTCCCGAGATAAATGTTTTAGTATAAAACTATGCAGAGCTATCGTTTCAAGGACTATCTTTATCTATTTTTTGATAGAATATATTGACATATATTGGAGTATGACCCACTTATTTTTCCAATGTTGAATTCTCTCTTGATAATACTCTGTAATGATGAGTCTGTTTTGTTGAACAATTCATTCCTCCCTTTAATCATTTTGTTGTTGTGCTCAATTCTAGGAAGATGGTACCTAGTATCGGGAAAGGGCTTTAACAAACTTCATTCACGGGATATCCCGAATCGATGAAAAAATATATCCCTAAATAATAACATTATTAATAAATCTATTAAAAGGCAACACTTCATGAATGTACTAATCGGGTAGATGCATTGGAAACTTATATTCACGATGAGGAGTAGTGAATTTGAAGATGCAACTATCATGAACACTCTCTTCTCACTCATTCATTAAGAATGCAAAATACATATTAAAGTCACATAATGCTAAGATATTGTGTGTTGAAGATCCACAGTGCGTTATATATGTAATCTTGTCATTATTTTCGACGCGTGCATTGGCATACGTGTCATCAATTGCCCCTATACAGTCCTATTAAAAATATTCATTAGAATATTTTTTTTACAAAACATACATGCAAATTAAATAGATAAACCAATACATTGAAGAATGACATGTATCTCGTATTATTACGGGTTTCTTTTGATGTATGCTCAAAAGTAAGATCTATGAGTTTAACAATGTTGTTTGTCATTCTAACCAAATAGTTAATCCTGATGTCAAAATATTTTCTAAATATTTTTGTTGAGTGTTGGAATCGCTCAGAAGTACAATGAATGGACTCATTATGCGACATCATATATAAACTGGTGGCTAATACTTCCATGAGTGTAAATCGAGACGATCCATGCAAACTATAATTATTCTGCAATTCATCCGAGAAATCACCAAAAAATTTCCTAAAATTTGAAACATACTATGAATTCTTGTCAGATGACCTTGGAGCATTTCAACATCCACTCGTTGCCTACATATGATGATGACACACACAATGTCTCGTATAAATTAGTCTGATAGTGCTCGTTGAGAAAACATACTGTTGTAGTCAGAATTATTGCTCGTTTCACTATCTCTATAATTTTCTCTTCATTTGATATGTTCATTTGAGTATTCTATTCATTTCAAAATATATAAAAAATAGCATGTTATGTTATAAGTGAACAAATACATAATTAAAGTACTATAACCAGTGCACAACATACATGTTGAAATGCCACATGAACACATCACAAGAATTGTTTGGCATGATGATGCTATTCGAATGAAGAATTCTTTACCTCCACTTTGTTCGATCCTTTAAAAATTTTATAGTGAATAAATATAAGGACATATCATCAAAAAAACTTAAGAGAAAAAATGAGAAGCACCGAACCACAACTAGAGTAGAAAAACAAGGCACAAAACAACACTACATATGTAAAACGAGAAGCACCGAACCACAACCATATAGATAAAATGAGAAGCCATAACCATAACAACAAAAGAAAAATGATAAGCCCCAAACCATAACAACAAAAGAAAAATGATAAGCCGAACCTGACAACCATAGAAGAAAAATGAGAAACCGTAAGTATCATTCAAGATACATATAGAAAAGCGGTAGCAGAGATAGGGGAGAAGCGAAATGTGCTCTAATATAGGATGCCCACATAGAAGATGAAGGCAGAAGAGAATAGGGGGGGTAATATTGATGATAAAATGAGTACTTTTTGGAAATGATAGGGAGCACCAAGGTCATTTCTTATCTAGATCATGAGTTATTCCATGGAACCGAGCTCTAGGGCACCATTCATGGCTTCCTAGTTTTGGTAATGGGATCTTGCAAAAAGCACCTCAAACAATGGCCCCCAAATGAAACCCCTCCCTGCTTCTCAAAATGAAAAGCAGTGAATAAGCCCTCTCAAATGCACCCTTAATTAAGCCTGAGATGAATTCAAAATCAAACCCAATCACATCCTACATTTGACATACACATCCTCCTAAATCTAGCCTCAAGCTTATGGTCAAATCCAAGTGTATTTAAGCAGCAAAACTCCAGCTTAAATCTTCCTCAATTTAGAACCTTATTCTTATTTATCACTACAAATCAAGGCAGTCAATTCACAAATTATCATAGTAAGCTTAAAGCGGATGGTAGGGGAAATAACGAAGAACTTGATCAGTTCAGTCATCCCAGATTGTCATGGTCTCAGGTCTACATAGTCAGTGGAGTTAGTTGACCCAACCTGACAAAAAGATCTTTATCAGTAATATTAGGTTGCTTCACCCAAAGAGATCTTATATACCTGGGGTGAATGTTTGTCTAAGGGGACTAACACAAGCCGACCTTAGCTTACAGAGAGTTTTCCGCCCTATNCGTCATCCCAGATTGTCATGGTCTCAGGTCTACATAGTCAGTGGAGTTAGTTGACCCAACCTTACAAAAAGATCTTTATCAGTAATATTAGGTTGCTTCATCCAAAGAGACCTTATAGACCTGGGGTGAATGTTTGTCTAAGGGGACTAACACAAGCCGACCTTAGCTTACAGAGAGTTTTCCGCCCTATCCAATATACCTTATAATTTAATACGCAAAAGAGAAGACAACCATTAGAGAATATACAAGCTACAACCATGACCATAATATAATGGTGTCATTTGGCGGCAAACCACTCGGTCAAATGACTCTAGTCATAACTGCTTCTTTGCGGTGTCATTTGGTGGCAAGAACTATATGTACAGAGGACTCGAAGCACGTCCTTACTAGCTTAAGGTTCGTTTTGAGAATAAATTTAATAGTATATCTTATATGATATTGATACTTTTTTAGCTCGAGTTAGTATTAATTTTGTTTATTTAGATAAATAGTTTCACATGATGGATTAATTTTCCTTTAAGCATTAAGTGGTGTAATGTTTCATCAAAATATTATTTTTACGATTTAAAATATTTTTATTTTATAAATGAACCCCTCTGATTGAAATTTATGATCTAGAAGGCTATTATTGGGGATGATTGGAATTTTTATATCATTAATAGCATTAGTCCTATCAACTCCAATCCTCATGAGAATGATTAGGCTGTTTAAGTGAATGCGCAATCTTATCAACATCGGTCCACGTAAGGAAGATGACCATATTGGTCAAAGTAGGGGCTTAATCTTGTTAACTTCAGTTTCTGTAAGGAGGATCAGATTGACCAAAGTATGAGCTCAATCATGTCAACTCCAGTCCCTGTAGAGAGGAGGATCAGATTGGCCAAAATGTGAAACTTATGACCTTGCTCTATAGGCAAGATGGCCAAATTTGCGCAACATTCTCGGACAAATAAACTTGAATTTTTAGAAGCACGTCAGAGCACATGCATGTTTTATATTGTTTGTTTGAGTAGATTTTTAAATAGCTCCGTATGTATTTCAAGGCATATTGATTTAAGCTTGAGCTTATTTAACCAACACAATGTTCTTGGACCTTGTGATTAAACAATTAGCACGTTGGTTGAAGTACATGCAAGAATTTTATATTTGTCAAATTTGACCGACTTTAATGATATTTTAAGGTTATTTGCACGTGTATATTATCATTGACATGAGCGCAAATATTTTTATTTTAAGCATTTAGTATCGCTTTCTGTCTGCTCGTGTATTTGGGGACTTGGATTTGGCGGCAAGGTTTAAATTTGTAAGCATTAAAGTTTTCACATTTAGTTTGGCAGAGAAATTAGCTTTACAAGTATTTTATTCGAGAAGTGAAATCTGGCTTTACATGCACTTAATTGGGGCAACAAATTTAGTCTGCATCCATTTAATTTGGACGGCAAATTTTGACAGGATGCAACCTTTTTAATGAAAGTGAAGCCCCACATTTTGTCTTCTATATGCCCACCATGCAAAGAAAGACATGCATGATCAGTGTCGTGAAACACCGCAATCAGAATATTTGAAACCCACCATGCCAAGAAATGTGTGCATAGGGAGTACAAGCATACAAGATGTCACAAAACNGTGATCAGTGTCGTGAAACACCGCAATCAGAATATTTGAAACCCACCATGCCAAAAAATGTGTGCATAGGGAGTACAAGCATACAAGATGTCACAAAACTAGTATTTCTTTGTCGCATCGTGTGTGTCGCCTAATAATTTTCCTCGCCGCGCTAAGTGTTCATGAGTTCCGCTTGTTACGCCAAGCACGTCACAAAAAGGGTTGCGTCGTGAACACCGAATATGAATTTTTTCGCCACACTAAGAAAAACATGCTTGAGTTCCGCTCGTTGCACCAAACATCTCGCAAACATTGTCTGCAAATTTCCCTCACATGCTAAGAAAAACACGCACGTGTTCCGCTCGCCGCATCAAATGCATCACGATTAATATTTGAAGAGTTGGGAGCGTTATACTTTCTGTGTAACGAAGTTATGATATATGCAGACATGTACGAATTTTGTGCCATACAACATATTCAAATACACCATTCCCTCAAGCGTAACCAATGAACTCCCTTTAAAGAATATTTAAGACCCACAAAATTAAAAATCATATTTTCCCTCAGGCAATATAACTATAAAGCAAGCCATTGATCCAAAGAAATTTGAATCTCACATTTCACCCAAACAGTTATAACTAAGATGAAATTGTAGATCTTCTCAAAACACAATAACACCCGAATAACATACAATAACATCTGAATAATATAGAATAACACGAGGAGAATATTTCCTTGTGTTACCGGACCAATCACCTTATTGACGTAATTTCATTGGACTCCACACATAACTCTACGTGCGGAGTCTGGGCATAAACAATGTCCTGACAACGGACGCGATAGAGTTGATTATTTATTTATTTTTTTGATTTATCGTCAAGCGGAAGGACATGAAGGGAAAAAAATGTGGAAGTAGATCTTATGGAATAATAAATATCACTTCTCCTTAGCTTTATCTTAATTTGAAATAAGTTCCTGATTCACGAATTGCAGAGTAGTAAGGTGGAAGGCTTCGACGCCAAGTGAAGTGTGGCTCGAATTTATTGTAGAGGGATCTCCGACGATGGAGTGAATGAGGAAGAAAGACAGCAGGTTTTGATGAGCAAAGCGAAAATATTGTGTCTAGAGTCTGAAAAAATATTACATCAGGACTCTGCACGTAAAGTTACGTGCGGAGTCCAATTTCATTGTGTTATTATAACACCGAGAATATTCTCAAAACACAATAACACTTGAATAACATACAATAACATCTAAATAGCACAAGATAATAAGAGGAGAATATTCCCTTGTGTTATCGGACCAATCACCCCTACGACATAATTTCATTGGACTTCACACGTAATTCTATATCCGGAGTCTGGGCATAAACAATGTCCTGACAACGGACGCGATAGAGTTGATTATTATTATTATTATTATTTTTCTTGATTTACGGGAAAAAAATGTGGAAGTGGGACCGAAGGAGGTACTATGACATTTATATTTCATTTTTATTTTTTATAATTTTCCNAGACCAATCACCCCCACAACATAATTTTATTGGATTCCACACGTAATTCTACATCCGGAGTCTGGGCATAAACAATGTCCTGACAACGGACGCGATAGAATTGATTATTATTATTTTTTTTTTTTTTGATTTACAGGAAAAAATGTGGAAGTGGGACCGAAGGAGGTACTATGACATTTATATTTCATTTTTATTTTTTATAATTTTCCTAGTTGGTTGACGGAATGGGAGGTGAGTTTAGCCAGTAGGGATTGTGGAAGAGGGATAATAATACTAGTTTTATTATGGTATGACTTGGCTTAATGTAATTGGGTGGAGGAGAGGTGGTTGTATGGGAGGAGCGTGGAAGAGAGCAATTTTTTATTTTTCCTTTTTCCCCCATTTCATTTAAATTATTTTATTTTAATCCTGTTTTTTTTATTATATATTTAATTTCAGTATCTCGAGTTACGTGCTGATTATTCTTGTACAAAGACCCATCTTAGGCGAATAAGATGTTTCGGATGCAACGACAAAGTTCGTCTTGCAATCAGATGTCGTTCAGATAAACTTTGGCGACAATCGAGACTAATTGTCCATGAGTTACATGTGTTGCATCAGCGCTTTGTCGTTTTAGTCAAGTTCATTTGTTTTGATCATTGATGACCGTGTGTTAAGCATTTCAACCGTCTAAATATCATGTGCGGTGCGTTTCCTGAATGGAGATCATCTTGGCATCTTTCACAATGATTGAAATGAATTGACATCCATCAATGAATCATTGTCCACCTTCCATACATCCAATTGATTAGATTTATGTGAGGCTCAACAGTCTGACATCAATCAGTTCCCTCTCCGTATCATCATGCATTCTAATAAAGTTGCTAAGCTTGATTATTGCCCATAGTCACGCACCACTGTTAGCTTCATGTACGTAGAAAACTACTCTCAATTGAGACAAATACGATATGTCTTTTTCAAGAACCCAACATGAATCATCTGTATACAAACTGTGACATGTCTTTTCTGTTTGTGCTCGAGACACATTATCTACGTACCTTTTTAAAAGTAATAAAAAAATTAATGGTTAAGCATGTTGGCACAGAGTCTTGAATAATAAGTTTTATTTTCAAAAGTACCAACATATTGAACAATTATAATGCTAATATTATTCATTTGTGGTAATACTAGCATATGATGAGGGCCAACCAATCACTAACTCCTAATAACCTACCTCTTTCTTGCCTTCATTTTCATTTCATTTTATTGGCTTCAATATCACTGTATCAATATCTTTAGCTAATTAAAGACGTGAAGGATACTTTAATGCATCCAGAGTTTTAGAGTTCAGGGTATGGGGTACCTACTACCTAACACATGGAGTTATTGGAGTGACATTGATTTTGATCATTGCAATATTTGCAATATTTAATTTAAATAATATATATATATATATATATATATNGTAACTGCTTCTTTGCGGTGTCATTTGGTGGCAAGAACTATATGTACAGAAGACTCGAAGCACGTCCTTACTAGCTTAAGGTTCGTTTTGAGAATAAATTTAATAGTATATCTTATATGATATTGATACTTTTTTAGCTCGAGTTAGTATTAATTTTGTTTATTTAGACAAATAGTTGCACATGATGGATTAATTTTCCTTTAAGCATTAAGTGGTGTAATGTTTCATTCAAATATTATTTTTACGATTTAAAATATTTTTACTTTATAAATGAACCCCTCTGATTGAAATTTATGTTCTAGAAGGCTATTATTGGGGATGATTGGAATTTTTATATCATTAAGAGCATTAGTCCTATCAACTCCAATCCTCATGAGAAAGATTAGGCTGTTTAAGTGAATGCACAATCTTATCAACATCGGTCCACGTAAGGAAGAGGACCATATTGGTCAAAGTAGGGGCTTAATCTTGTTAACTTCAATTTCTGTAAGGAGGATCAGATTGACCAAAGTATGAGCTCAATCATGTCAACTCTAGTCCCTGTAGAGAGGAGGATCAGATTGGCCAAAATGTGAAACTTATGACCTTGCTCATAGGCAAGATGGCCAAATTCGCGCAACATTCTCAGACAAATAAACTTGAATATTTAGAAGCACGTCAGAGCACATGCATATGTTTTATATTGTTTGTTTGAGTAGATTTTTAAATAGCTCAGTATGTATTTCAAGGCATATTGATTTGAGCTTGAGCTTATTTAACCACCACAATGTTCTTGGACCTTGTGATTAAACAATTAGCACGTTGGTTGAAGTACATGCAAAAATTTTATATTTGTCAAATTTGACCGACTTTAATGATATTTTAAGGTTATTTGCACGTGCATATTATCATTGACATGAGTGCAAATATTTTTATTTTAAGCATTTAGTATCGCCTTCTGTCTGCTCGTGTATTTGGGGACTTGGATTTGGTGGCAAGGTTTAAATTTGTAAGCATTAAAGTTTTCACATTTAGTTTGGCAGAGAAATTAGCTTTACAACTATTTTATTCGAGAAGTGAAATCTGGCTTTACATGCACTTAATTGGGGCAACAAATTTAGTCTGCATCCATTTAATTTGGACGGCAAATTTTGACAGGATGCAACCTTTTTAATGAAAGTGAAGCCCCACATTTTGTCTTCTATATGCCCACCATGCAAAGAAAGACATGCATGATCAGTGTCGTGAAACACCGCAATCAGAATATTTGAAACCCACCATGCCAAGAAATGTGTGCATAGGGAGTACAAGCATACAAGATGTCACAAAACTAGTATTTCTTTGTCGCATCGTGTGTGTCGCCTAATAATTTTCCTCGCCGCGCTAAGTGTTCATGAGTTCCGCTTGGTACGCCAAGAACATCACAAAAAAGGTTGCGTTGCGAACGCCAAATATGAATTTTTTCGCCACACTAAGAAAAACATGCACGAGTTCCGCTCGTTGCACCAAACACCTCACAAACATTGTCTGCAAATTTCCCTCACTCGCTAAGACAAACACGCACGTGTTCCGCTCGGCGCATCAAATGCATCACGATTAATATTTGAAGAGTTGGGAGCGTTATACTTTCTGTGTGAGGAAGTTATGATAAATGCAGACATGTACGAATTTTGTGCCTTATAACATATATTCAAATACACCATTCCCTCAAGCGTAACCAATGAATTCCCTTTAAAAAATATTTAAGACCCACACAATTAAAAATCATATTTTCCCTCAGGCAATATAACTATAAAGCAAGCCATTGATCCAAAGAAATTTGAATCTCACATTTCACCCAAATAATTATAACTAAGATGTAGATCTTCCCAAAGCTTAATAACAGCTGAATAACATACAATAACACCTGAATAACATAGAATAACATGAGGAGAACATTCCCTTGTGTTACCGGACCGATCACCTTCTCGACGTAATTTCATTGGACTCCACACGTAACTCTACGTGCGGAGTCTGGGCATAAACAATGTCCTGACAACGAACGCGATAGAGTTGATTATTTATTTATTTTTTTGAAGGGAAAAAATGTGAAAGTAGATCTTATGGAATAATAAATCTCACTTCTCCTTAGCTTTATCTTAATTTGAAATAAGTTCCTGATTCACGAATTGCAGAGTAGTAAGGTGGAAGGCTTCGACACCAAGTGAAGTGTGACTCGAATTTATTGTAGAGGGATCTCCGACAATGGAGTGAATGAGGAAGAAAGACAGCACGTTTTGATGAGCAAAGCGAAAATATTGTGTCTAGAGTCTGAAAAAATATTACATCAGGACTCTGCACGTAAAGTTATGTGCGGAGTCCAATTTCATTGTGTTATTATAACACCGAGAATATTCTCAATACACAATAACACTTGAATAACATACAATAACATCTAAATAGCACAAGATAATAAGAGGAGAATATTCCCTTGTGTTATCAGACCAATCACCCCCACAACATAATTTTATTGGATTCCACACGTAATTCTACATCCGGAGTCTGGGCATAAACAATGTCCTGACAACGGACGCGATAGAATTGATTATTATTATTTTTTTTTTTTTTGATTTACAGGAAAAAATGTGGAAGTGGGACCGAAGGAGGTACTATGACATTTATATTTCATTTTTATTTTTTATAATTTTCCTAGTTGGTTGACGGAATGGGAGGTGAGTTTAGCCAGTAGGGATTGTGGAAGAGGAATAATAATACTAGTTTTATTATGGTATGACTTGGCTTAATGTAATTGGGTGGAGGAGAGGTGGTTGTATAGGAGGAGCGTGGAAGAGAGCAATTTTTTATTTTTCCTTTTTCCCCCATTTCATTTAAATTATTTTATTT
>JXCR01140946.1:809489-840596 GCA_002079205.1 Phalaenopsis hybrid cultivar
TTACCCTCTCCCGTAACTTTAAAATATGACACATCAACTTAATTCCTCTATAATTTGCATACTCTTGTGCATCCTCTTTATTCTTAAANACCTTATCACAAGCTTTTTCTAAAGCAATAAAATCAAATGTAGATTCTTCTTATTATCTCTTAACTTCTCCATCAAACCTCTCAATAAATGTAAAGCTTCCATAGTAGACCTGCCCGACATAAATCCAAATTAATTATGAGAAATCTTTGTAATGTGTCTTAACCTATATTCAATTACCCTCTCCCGTAACTTTAAAATATGACACATCAACTTAATTCTTCTATAATTTGGATACTCTTGTGCATCATCTTTATTCTTAAAAAATGAGGACCAAAATACTCTTCCTCCACCCCTGAGGCATCTTTTTAGTTTTTAAAATAATATTAAAGTGTTTAGTAAGCCAAGCAACTCCTAAATNAAAATGAGGACCAAAATACTCTTCCTCCACTCCTGAGGCATCTTTTTAGTTTTTAAAATAATATTAAAGTGTTTAGTAAGCCAAGCAACTCCTAAATCTCCTAAATATTTCCACACTTCAATTGAAATATCATCAGGTCCTACAAACTTTCCACCCTTGGTTTTCTTTAAAGCCTCCTGAACTTCTTTTTTGCTAATGCGACGGTAAAAATGAAACATTTTATTATTATTCACGATATTAAGATCACTAAAATCGATCGTATTTTCAGAAACTTCATTAAAAAGTTTTTCAAAATAACTCACCTACCTATTTTGAATATCTTACTCTAAAACTCTTTAAGATTAACATCATGACCAAAAAAATTGCTTTAAGAAACTATTACTTCCTTAATTCTGCGGTATCATGCTCCTAATGCTAATATTGTATATCCTCAAGTCCCTTTTAATAATTTGGTCTATACGTTGGCTCAATTGTCAAATTATGTGTATTATTGTTATTATATTTCATTTTTCTTGATGCAATTTAGGTAATTTTTCCACAGTTTTCATTTTTTACTTATTTTTAAATTACTTTTGTATTTATTTTTTAATTTTTAATTTTACTTTTTAGTGTTGGCAAGCTTCGACCACAAGAAAAATGGATTCAATCATTTCATGGAAAATCAATCACTGCCAAATAAAGTATNATATTTTAAAATTTCTTTTTCTAAAATTCCTTAAGATTAACAGCATGACCAAAAAAATTGCTTTAAGAAACTATTACTTCCTTAATTCTGCAGTATCCTGCTCCTAATCCTAATATTGTATATCCTCAAGTCCCTTTTAATAATTTGGCCTATACGTTGGCTCAATTGTCAAATTATGTGTCTTATTGTTATTATATTTCATTTTTCTTGATGCAATTTAGGTAGTATTTCCAGAGTTTTCATTTTTTACTTACTTTTAAATTACTTTTGGATTTATTTTTTAATTTTTAATTTTACTTTTTAGTGCTGGCAAGCTTCGACCACAAGAAAAATGGATTCAATCATTTCATGGAAAATCAATCACTGCCAAATAAAGTATATCACTATAATAAGCATCATCGAATATGAGAGAAGGATAAGTTATTATATTGTTTATATGAAAAATTCCTAAAAATAAGTAGTGACAATATTAATGAATTACTTGGCATTTCTGTATGAAAGCGGGGAGAAATATTTACGTACGGAAAGCGTGTGCAGAGTTGGATATATTTTAGGTTATTCAGAGGGTACAACTAGGTTATACTTAGGTTACAGGAAGAATTACAAGGGGGTATAACTTAAGTGTAAACTAGTTATACCCCCCGAATAACCTAAAATGTACGCAACTCTGCATACGCTTTCCGTACGCAAATATTTCTCGAAAGTTGGAGCACAGAAGCTCTTAGAGCCAACACATTATTTATTTTGGTTGCATTACATTCATATAATAAGATATNGTTCTAAAAATAAGTAGTGGCAATATTAATGAATTTCTTGGCATTTCTATATGAAAGTTGGGAGAAATATTTACGTACGGAAAACGTACGCAGAATTTGGTATATTTTAGATTATTCGGGGGTACAACTATGTTACACTTAGGTTACATGAAGAATTATAAGGGGTATAACTTAAGTGTAACCTAGTTATACCCCCGAATAACCTAAAATGTACGCAACTCTGCATATGCTTTCCGTACGTAAATATTTCTCGAACGTTGGAGCACAGAAGCTCTTAGAGCCAACACATTATTTATTTTGGTTGCATTACATTCATATAGTAAGATATNCCGATGCACTTGCAATCATATTACAAGCATCTCCTGCATACACATTTCGTTTTATCCTGATTCATTGTAGATGGACTTATAAAATCTCACCTAATATATAGATGGAATGAAGTGATGATTAAGAACATTATAATAAGTATCATTGAGTTTTATCATAATGAATTAGTTGGCCAACATCAAAGTCAAATGTAGAAACTAAACTCTACTTTTATCTATTTATATAAACTGTACACTTTTTATGAACCCGTACTATGAGAATTTGATGTTATTTATGCAACAGCTCTACTTGTATGATTTTAATATACCATTCCCATTTGTTCTGCTAATATCCTAGAAGTGCATCAAGTGGAAANTTATAGTAAACATTTGTTGAAAATTGTATGGAGTGTTAGTAAACACTTTCTTATTCTCTAATGATCTAAATACATTTGTATATGTGTGTAATTTTTGGGAGTATATAGAGATCATAAAGAAGCATGGTTTGGCATATTTGCTCTTTTATTGAAGTTTATTGTCTTGTTTCTATGTAATGAAATAATGGAGGCAACTTTTAAGGTTTAATTGTTCCTTTTTTTCATACATTTATTTTGAGATAACTAAATGACTAAATATCATCTTATTTAATATGCGGTAGAAAGGAGTTCAACATTTTCTTAATGTTGAATAATTTTTTTAAAAATATAGTGGATATATTGATAAAATCAGACATAAATAAGAGATAATTTGTAGTTGATTGTCAACACATGACATTATCATCATCAGATTGTTTTATTGGCACAACGATGACCCTGCCCAATCTTTCCTCTAAAAAACAATATATATAACAGGGTGCTAACGAGTGGTACACATGTGAATTCCTTATTTATGATTCGATTGATAATACAACATGAATCTATTGTTTCTTATCTTTTAATCCTTTGAGATGCATATATAAACATGAGATAGTTTTTGGCTTATTGTCGTTTAGTATCACAGCCAATATCAAGGTCCCTCATTAGTGCCATGATGCCCTTAGCCATATTTCCCCCCCAAATAGAAATGGACATGNCTTCAATATTAAAAGAAATAAATATTGAACATCAAAATTTTAAATTAAATTCAAACTTTATTGAAAAAGTAGTTGAAACTACAATAATTATAAAAATATGAGAAAATCTATTTTCTTCGTCGCGGTCGCAGAGCTCCTGATCCTGTAGTATATCTTAATGGCGCTCGGAATGTTCAATCTTGTAATCGATGTTCCTCTTCATCATCCCCTTGTATCTGATAACCAGTTGATGGGACAACTGAAGTCTCTTGTTGAATGTGAAATGGTGGTCCACTGTAATTGGGTCCCAAATGAAATTGCAAATCTAAGTTTCCAATGTATGAAGTTGACCACTGTGGAGCATATGACAGACCCTCATATGATGTTGAACGTCCTGCATATGATGAGGACCCTGCATATGTTTAGGGTCCAACATAAGCGAAAGATCTTCTCGAAGCATCTACAATTGATCCTTTTGAGAAGTTATTTAGTGATGGTAAGTGTGTTCTAGTGCTTGGTTGAACTCGTTATAATCAATATAGAGTGATTGATCCACTCTATTGGAAAGCCCAACGAGTTCATTGTAACCTTTTTGCATTGCCATAATTTCTTCACCATGGCAACCGACAAATCTACTAACAAGACCCTTTGAATGGATGCAATAGTCAACATGCATAAGTTTATAATTTATTAAATCAGGACAATATATAAGAAACATCAAGTATAAAATCATTATAAAATATTTGCTCACTATTAAACTCTTCTAAGGTGACCTAGGGTGATGAGGATCTATTGGTATAGTAGACTCATCTTTATTAGTGGAGCTAAGAAGTATACTCAAATTTAATCAAAGTTGCTAATAAAGTTTAAACTATTTTCTCATCAAATAACTCTAAATCCATTTATGTTATCATTTTATAATTTTGATAACTTACTGAATATAAAATTAGATTCAAATCATTTCTTCTAATACAAAATTTTCATATTCCTTTCCACATTAATCACAATTTTTACTATTTATGCAAACTCAATTTTTATCCCTACATGAAATAATATTTTGTTGATAAAAAAAATGTAGAGGAATACATTCTAGCTGAGCTAAAATTCAATTTTTGTCTAGCCTATGATTTAGCAAGCCAAATGATGCAAGGATGAAAGGGCCTTACTCTACATATTGTAATATAAACATCTAGAATCACAATAAATTGACTTTAATGGGTCCATATTTTAAAGCAATAATTCTACTTAAGCCTTCTTAAAATAAGTAGAATAGCTAGCCAAGTAAGGAAATAATATTGTCATGTATAAAATCTTAGACCTAAGAAGGGTGTGGTCCTCCATGAAGATTTTTGTAAAGATTGTATAGAGACTTTATTTAATGTAAAGTGAAGACCAAGCATCTTAATTGCTAGGCTAATAGAGGAGAATATTACAATAAAAGACAAATCAACTATATAAGAGAGTAAAAGACAAAATAAGAAGAAAAATTGTAGATATTTAATACTAATAATAAAAATATATATTAAAAATACTGATAATATTATTACTATTATTAATAATAATACAAAAATATTGCCAAAAGATAATAATAATAATAATAATAATAATATTAATGAGTTTGTTGAAAAAGTAACTATTATTTTAGATTAAATAATAATAATCATATATTTGGATCTTGATATAAANTATAATGCCAAAAGATAATAAAAGTCCATAGAGTTTTCGGTTCTCAGAAAAAACTATTTCTGAATCTCATATGCATGTATTTCATATTAAAATAATATTATGGTCCATTATATGTTTTAAGCAAATCTTTAAGTGTCATCATTTTATTGCAAAACAAAATTTTATGTTTCTTTAAATATATTATAACATGTTAATTATTCTTTAAGATTAACAGCANTAACTATTTCTGAATCTCATATGCACATATTTCTAATTCTGAGATACAATTTATGCAGATCATACTTTTCATATTAAAATAATATTATGGTCCATTATATGTTGTAATCAAATCTTTAAGTGTCATCATTATATTGCAAAACAAAATTTTATGTTTCTTTAAATATATTATAACATGTTAATTATTCTTTAAGATTAACAGCAACAACAACAACAACAACAACAACAACACAACCTTAATCCCACTACGTGGGGTCGGCTACATGAATCCTTTTTCTCCATTGCATCCTATTTAGTGTCATATNTATAAGAGTATTCAAGGTATAATAAGAATAAAAATTACCTTAGCAATGGGATCAAACTCTACAACAACAAAAAAGTCTTAAATCCCACTATGTGGGGTCTGCTACATGAATCCTTTTTCTCCATTGCGTCACATTTAGTGCCATATTTTCATTTAGTTCTAATAAATTAAGATCATTTTTTATACAATAAGCCCTGTCCTATTTAGTGCCATATTTTCATTTAGTTCTAGTAAATTAAGATCATTTTTTATACAATAAGCCCATGTCTTCCTAGGTCTACCTCAGCCTTTCTTAACACAATTCAAATCTAAAACATCTATTCTCCTAATCAGATCATCAGATGGTCGACGTTTAATGTGACCAAATCATCTAAGATGACTTTCTCTAATTTTGTCCATTACAGGAACTACACCAACCGTATCACGGATATATTCATTTCGCATTTTATCTCTAAGTGTAAAGCCACTCATCCACCTAATCATTCTCATCTCGGCTACACTTAACTTATTATTATGCTTCGCTTTTAAAGGCCAACATTCAACGCCATAGAGCATTGCAGGTCTCACCACCGTCTTATATAATCTTCCTTTCAGTCTAAGCAGTACTTTTCTATCACACAAAAGGCCCGAAGCATTCCTCCACTTCAACCAACCAANCACCTCTGTCTTTCTTAACATAAGTCAAATCTAGAACATCTACTCTCCTAATCAGATCATCAGATGGTCGACGTTTAATGTGACCAAACCATCTAAGANTTGGATAACTATAGAAAACATTTGTTGAAAATTGTATGGAGTGCTAGTAAACACTTTCTAATTCTCTTATGATCTAAATACATTTGTACTTGTGTGTAATTTTTGGGAGTATATAGAGATCATAAAGAAGCATGGTTTGGGATATTTGCTCTTTTATTGAAGTTTATTGTCTTGTTTCTATGTAATGAAATAATGGAGGCAACTTTTAAGGTTTAATTGTTCCTTTTTTTTTCATACATTTATTTTGAGATAATTAAATGACTAAATATCATCTATTTAATATGTGGTAGAAAGGAGTTCAAAATTTTCTTAATGTTGAATAATTTTTTTAAAAATATAGTGGACATAATGATAAAATCAGACATGAATAAGAGATAATCTGTAGTTGATTGTCAATACATGACATTATCATCATAAGATTCTTTTATTGGCACAATGATGACCCTGCCCAATCTTTCCTCTAAAAAACAATATATATGATAGGGTGCTAAAGAGTGGTACACATGTGAATTCCTTATTTATAATTCGATTGATAATACAACATGAATCTATTGTTTCTTATCTTTTAATCCTTTGAGATGCATATATAAACATGAGATAGTTTTTGGCTTATTGTCGTTTAGTACCACAACCAATATCAAGGTCCCTCATTAGTGCCATGATGCCCTTAGCCATATTTTCCCCCTAATAGAAATAGATATGACTGAACATTACACACTAGTACAAATGTATTGCCTTTCTTTATAGTGCACCCAACAAGATATTCAAAATTCATGCCTTGCTATATACTAATACATCATGATGCATATATAAATATAAGATAATATTGACTAAATATCATTACATGCTATAATCTACATCTAATTCCTTCACTAATATTATAATGGCTACGGTTGTCCTTTCCTCCAAAAAATGACAAACAAGATAGGACATTATTGGGTGTTATACATGTGGACCTTTTGCTCTATAATTGACATAACAAGAGGAATTTGATATTATTATATTTGTCATTCTATGTATGGTGTCATAAGTCATTAATCTCTCACACATTTTGTCTAAAAACCCATTTAGCCCTACTTAAGACTTAGTAGAAATGGTTCATTAATGGTAGGGGTGAGCATTTGGTCGGTTCAAATGAATCAATTTTAAAATTGGTTGAACCGTTTACAATCGAAATCCACAATAAAAAAAACCCAACCAATCTAAATTTTGAAAAAAAAAAAATGACCGAAAAGAAATTTAATTCGCTTTAAACGGTTTGATTATGACAAAACTGAAATTTAAATGTTCATTGAAATTTGACTAAGAACAAGTATTATGAATTATATATCTTATCCACACAATATTGANTGCTCTATAATTGACAAAACAAGAGGAATTTGATATTATTATATTTGTCATTCTATGTATGGTGTCATAAGTCATTAAGCTCTCTCACATTTTGTCTAAAAACCCATTTAGCCCTACTTAAGACTTAGTAGAAATGGTTCATTAATGGTAGGGGTGAGCATTCGGTCGGTTCAAATGAATCAATTTTAAAATTGGTTGAACTGTTTACAATCGAAATCCACAATAATAAAAACCCAACCAATCTAAATTTTGAAAAAAAAACTGACCGAAAAGAAATTTAATTCACTTTAAACGGTTTGATGATGACAAAATTGGAATTTAAATGTTCATTGAAATTTGACTAAGAACAAGTATTATGAATTATATATCTTATCCACACAACATTGATTTGATTTCATGAATCCTCTTTTTATTTCAATCAAATCTTAAATAAAAATTATGATTTTTTTTAGTTTGTTTCACATGATATTAAAATATAATAAAAAATTTTAAAAAAAACATTAGCTTTTCGGTTTGTTTGATTAAATGAAAATTAAAACTCAATCGAAAACCGAAAGCAAAATATTGAAGTTTTTAAAATCAAAACCGAAAGCCAATTTTGAAACCAAATATAACCGAACCAACCAAACTTCAGTTCGGTTTTTCAGTTTTGACCAAATAATACACACCCCTAATTAATAGAGCAATGTGAAGAGCTTAGTGCTCTAATTCCACCTTCAAAATAATTCTATTCATGCACCGATGCACTTGCATATCACTACTCACCGAATAAACTGTATGTTTTAGATATAATTTACACATTAAACATCATTTTGCTAAGCAAAAAAAAAAACTTCCCAATCTAGAAATCATATTAGAGGCAGCTCACTATTTACTAATGACAAGGCAATCACCCCTGATTCATTAAAGCTAGAGATCATATGTGTTGTAAGACTAAGGCATCTTTGATTTATTCATTTGGATCATGACCTATTTACAACCATGNCAGAACCGAACCAACCAAACTTCAATTCGGTTTTTCGGTTTTGACCAAATAATACACAACCCTAATTAATAGAGCAATGTGAAGAGCTTAGTGCTCTAATTCCACATTCAAAATAATTCTATTCATGCACCGATGCACTTGCATATCACAACTCACCAAATAAACTGTATGTTTTAGATATAATTTACACATTAAACATCATTTTGCTAAGCAAAAAAAAACTTCCCAATCTAGAAATCATATTAGAGGCAGCTCGTTATTTACTAATGACAAGGAAATCACCCCTGACTCATTAAAGCTTGAGATCATATGTGTTGTAAGACTAAGGCATCTTTGATTTATTCATTTGGATCATGACCTATTTACAACCATGGTGGAATGTGAACCACTAAAGACAACCTTATATTTGTCGGTGAGAGAGATGTTTGTCACTTGTCAAGATATATGCATACTAACTATAGTACAAATAGATGGAGATGCCTTTATTAGTATAAGATACATTCACATTAATTTCACTTGAACCTGATTCATTGTAGATGGACTTATAAAATCTCACCTAATATATAGATGGAATGAATTGATGATTAAGAACATTATAATAAGTATCATTGAGTTTTATCATAATGAACTAGTTGGCCAACATCAAAGTCAAATGTAGAAACTAAACTCTACTTTTATATATTTATATAAACTGTACACTTTTTATGAACCCATACTATGAGAATTTGATGTTATTTATGCAACATCTCTACTTGTATGATTTTAATGTACCATTCCCATTTGTTGTGCTAATATCCTAGAAGTGCATCAAGTGGAAAATTCTTGATCTTATAATAAAAAATTTAGAAGTCTATCATAGATTGTGAAAAGCTAATGAATCCAAACTTTAAGCACACAGATGGTAGAGGAAATATTATTATGTATTTGTTCTACCATCAATTAATAGTCATACATTGAAATGCCAATCATGGATTAACTTTTTAATGCAATAAATCATACTAATTTATATGAATCATGTATCAAATTCACCTAAAATAATGTTAGAGCGCATTAAATAGAATAATATTAAAGCCCACAATAACAGTTTACATAATCTCAAGTTGAAGAATGAGATAATTTAAGAATAACTATGCTTAGCTTACTAGCCCACAAAAGCCTTATGAAAATATTCAAACATTTGAATTCAAGCATATGCAATTTAGTGGGTGAATTTGTATAAAATTATGAGACAATTTAATTCCTCCAATTACTATGACCAATCAATTTAGTACGTCAAATTAAAAAATCATCTACCTTTACATCCATATTTTGAACTTTTTTTTCAGAGGGATGAAGTTAACAGATATAAGTAATCTTATTTTTAAAATAAAAAAATCATCCTTTGTCCAATGCAAAATATTTGAATTTATTTATTTGATTTATTTGGTTGGTGGCCTGCCCTTCGCATTCCATGTTCTAATGACNTAAATCATACTAATTTATATGAATCATGTATCAAATTCACCTAAGATAATGTTAGAGCGCATTAAATAGAGTAATATTAAAGCCAACAATAGCTGTTAACATAATCTCAAGTTGAAGAATGAGATTATTTAAGAATAACTATGCTTAGCTTACTAGCCCACAAAAGCCTTATGAATTTTTTTAATTTTTAGGAAATCAAATATTCAAACATTTGAATTCAAGCATATGCATTTTAGTGAGTGAATTTGTATAAAATTATAACAATTTAATTCCTCCAATTACTGTGACCAAGCAATTTAGTACGTCAAATTAAAAAATCATCTACCTTTTCATCCATATTTTGAACTTCTTTTTCAAAGGGATCAAGTAAACAGATATAAGTAATCTTATTTTTAAAATAAAAAATTCATCCTTTGTCCAATACAAAATATTTGAATTTATTTATTTGATTTATTTGGTTGGTGGCCTGCCCTTCGCATTCCATGTTCTAATTACTAACTATCCAACATTGAGTTCTTTCTCTCTCCACTTACCTCTACGACAACTCATTTTACTTTTCTTTATATATCTTAAATTTTTTTTCATCCATCCCTTAAGGATATAACTCCCATATATAAGCCACTCCTTCATTTCACCCATTAGCTTCTCTACTCCATTAGTTATGAACTGGTACAATCTCACAACCTCTTAATCTCATGACAAATCTCATCTCCTTACCACTAAATTCATACCCACTCTTAACGGCCTTATCTCATACTTCATAATTTTATTTTTTTTATCAAATAAATGTCTTGCTTTCATGATAAAAATCCTATACTAGTTATTTCTCAACCACTAACTTTGGTTTAGAGCTTACATTAGGAGCAATTAATTAAAGAAGAAGCAATTTCACTCTCATTTGGTTACTTAAAATTGGAAGAACTTAATTTATTTAAAGAAATAATCTCTTATCTAATATTTTATTCTTATTTTTCTTATGTTGATGTAGGAATGCCATTTTAGCAAATTACCACACAAAACCTATGCTACCTTGAAGAATCACACATTAGTTACAGACACTCTTGATATTAGAATTTAATAAAGTTGGAAGAGATTTTCACATTTTCAATGTGAAAGTGTTGGTCCCAAAATTTCTTTTCACATTCTCCACTTAAAAGAAATTGATCACAAGTTAATCAAGACTGACATGCCTATTAATACATTAATGTAGCATCACAAAAAGTTTAAAAGTTTTTATTTAGATGAGACATATGTTAGTAAAAATAATATAATATCTTTAAAGATAAAAATTTCATTCAATAATAGATTCAATCACTAACTAAACTTTAAAATTATATTTGTTTCAATAAAGATTTTATTATACCAAATTTGGATAAGATAATNGGTCCCAAAATTTCTTTTCACATTCTCCACCTAAAAGAAATTGATCACAAGTTAATCAAGACTGACATGCCTATTAATACATTAATCTAGCATCATAAAAAGTTTAAAAGTTTTTATTTAGATGACACATATGATATTAAAAATAATATAATATCTTTAAAGATAAAAATTTCATTCAATAATAGATTCGATCACTAACTAAACTTTAAAATTATATTTGTTTCAATAAAGATTTTATTATACCAAATTTGGATAAGATAATAACTATTTTAATATGGGATATAAGTTTCCTATAGAGGTAAAACTTTATAATTTTACATCTTAGAAGTGATGATCTCTTAGGAACACTCTCAATTAAGATAATGCCTTGTATCTCTATATATTTTAAACTTTAGATTCATGATTGCTATTTTAAAAAGTCAATTAAGATAAATGAAATTAAAATAGTTCATATTGAATGTTGAAATAGCAAAGATAGGGAGTGATTGGATACTAAAAGACTCAATAACACTCTAACTATCGTACATTCAATTTATATTTTTTGAAGTTTAGCTTTGATTTTTTGAAGCTTTTAAATTTAGCAGAAGGATAGGGCTTATATTATAATTAAACAAAATCATGAAAAAGTCTATAAAGTGAAGATAGTGTTATAATAAAAAAAATATGATGCCACAAAGCCTAAATTAAGGTGAGAAAGTAGGATTTTGAATTTAGTTGTAGTTCTATTAATTAGACTTATAATATTCATTCCTACTTAAAATTAAAATACGCTTGACTCTACTTGATTCATAATCATATTTGAAAAAAAACAACCAACTAAAATCACATAATTACTTTATAGTTGTGAAGTACAGTTTTATGAAATACAAGATAGATATGATTGTTTTATATTTGGTAAAGAGAAACAAGTTTTATAATTATACTACTAGAGTCAAGCTACTTGACTATGACCTATGTGCAATGAACCAAACTAAATGTATTAAATTTATTTATAGTGATTGATTAAGATGCAAACATAGGCCGCAGTGTATGTTTGCGAAAATTTCAAATTCAAAGAGATTACAAAAACTTTAGTTGAATTATATCAATTAAAAGCATTCATCCTTATAGATCAGATGACTCTTTTGTTCAATGTAATAAGTGTTTGAATATTAGGAATCAAGTTAATAAAATTATATATGCTTATTTTTTGTTATTGGCTTCTAATTTATTTTAATTTTATGTTTTTTTATTTTTGGTTAAAATATAAGAATTTTTTTTTCTAGGAGCTTACTGTACATTAATCAAGCCATGTGCAATCCTAAAAAAAAAACCTATATAAAAAATATGCTTTATAATTGTATAAACATAGTTAAACATAATAAATAATGCAGACAAAAAACTATGATAATAAAATATAAAAAAATAAGCTTGTGTGAAAAGATACCAAAATAAAAGAGAGAGAGAGAGAGAGAGAGAGAGAGAGAGAGAGAGAGAGAGAGAGAGAGAGAGAGAGGAGAGGAGAAAAATGGATCGCAGAGCTTTGCCATTATATAACCCAACCTAGACCTAGAAGTCTAACTCATTAAGCCTATGGGGTGTAGGTTATTGAGGCACCAAAAATGTTCACCATGAGTTACTTGTTTTCTTAGGATTCATCTTAGTTCATCTTAGTTCATGTTGTTCTTCCTATTATGCTTGGTTCCTTAGGTTGGTTTCATCTTTGCATCAATTAGTTTCATCTTCTAAAACCCATAGAGATTACAAAACTCACCTAACTTTAAGCACATACACACATGCCATAAAAGTAAAATTATAGGTTTATAAAAATCACTACATAACAAAGTTAGGCTAGGAAATACATGTATTCCAATAAGTGTACATATATAATCACATTACAGACTGTAATATATCACCCAACATCACAACTTCACACCAATTCAAATAATAATAAAAAAAAATCCCAAATTAGATTCTAGGATTAATGTTGTAAAGAGTAAGTTTAGTGCATGTTATGATGTAAGNCAAATTAAAATAGTTCATATTGAATGTCGAAATATCAAAGATAGGGAGTGATTGGATACTAAAAGACTCAATAACACTCTAACTATCTTACATTCAATTTATATTCTTTGAAGTTTAACATTTATTTTTTGAAGCTTTTAAATTTAGTAGAAGGATAGGGCTTGTATTATAATTACACAAAATCATGAAAAAGTCTATAAAGTGAAGATAGTGTTATAATAAAAGAAACTATGATGCCACAAAGCCTAAATTAAGGTGAGAAAAGTAGGGTTTTGAATTTAGTTGTAGTGGTATTAATTAGACTTATAATATTCATTCCTACTTAAAACTAAAATACGCTTGACTCTACTTGATTCATAATCATATTTGAAAAGGGAAACCAACTAAACTCACATAATTACTTTATAGTTGTGAAGTACAGTTTGATGAAATACAAGATAGATATGATTGTTATATATTTGGTAGAAAGAAGCAAGTTTATAATTATACTACAAGAGTCAAGCTACTTGACTATGACCGATGTGCAATGAAACAAACTAAATGAATTAAATTTATTTATAGTGTTTGGTTAAGATGCAAACATAGGCCGCAGTGTATGTTTGTGAAAATTTAAAATTCAAAGAGATTACAAAAACTTTTAGTATAATTTTATCAGTTAAAAGCATTCATGCTTATAAATCAGATGACTCTTTTAGTCAATGGAATAAGTGTTTGAATTTTAGGAATCAAGTCAATAAAATTATAAATGCTTATTTTTGTTATTGGCTTCTAATGTATTTTAATTTTATGTTTTTTTTTAATTTTTGGTTAAAATATAAGAAATCTTTTTCTAGGAGCTTATTGCACATTAATCAAGTCATGTGAAATCCAGTAAAAAAACCTTTATAAAAAATCTGCTTTATAATTGTATAAATATAGTTAAACATAATAAACAATGCAGACAAAAAAATATGAGAATAAAATATAAAAAAAGAAGCTTGTGTGAAAAGATACCAAAATAAAAGAGAGAGAGAGAGAGAGAGAGAGAGAGAGAGAGAGAGAGAGAGAGAGAGAGAGAGAGAGTGAGAGAGAGAGAGAGAGAGAGAGAGAGAGAGAGAGAGAGAGAGAGAGAGAGAGAGAGAGAGGAGTGGAGAGGAGGAAAATGGATTGCAGAGCTTTGCCATTATATAACCCAACCTAGACCTAGAAGACTAACTCATTAAGCCTATGGGGTGTTAGGTTATTGAGGCACCAAAAATGTTCACCATGAGTTACTTGTTTTCTTAGGATTCATCTTAGTTCATCTTAGTTCATGTTAGTTCATGTTGTTCTTCCTATTATGCTTGGTTCCTTAGGTTGCTTTCATCTTTGCATCAATTAGTTTCATCTTCTAAAACCCACAGACATTACAAAACTCACCTAACTTTAAGCGCTACATGAAAACAATAAAAAGTAAAATTATAGGTTTATGAAAATCACTACATAACAGAGTTAGGCTAGGAAATACATGTATTCCAATAAATGTACATATATAATCACATTACAGACTGTAATATATCACCCAACATCACAACTTCACACCAATTCAAATAATAATAAAAAAAAAATCCCAAATTAGATTCTAGGATTAATGTTGTAAAGAGTAAGTTTAGTGCATGTTATGATGTAAGTGACTGTGTACTAAGTTTGTAAAGTTTATATTTTGATTACTTTTTGGGATCTAGATTTTACAAGTGGTTGGTTTTAATTAATGTCATTAATGATTTAGAACTTCCATTTGAATTTTAGTGTTAATTTTTCAATTTTTATTTTAAAGTTCTAAAATGCACTCCTAAGTATATAAGTTTATCTTAGGAGCAAACTTATTATTCCGTATGCCCAATATATTATATAATATATATTATCTTAGAAGAGGTAAGATGACATTTTAAATGATTTGATTCCATAGTAAATTCTAATGAATTACATATTAAATNAGAGCAAACTTATCATTCCGTATACCCAATATATTATATAATATATATTCTCTTAGAAGAGGTAAGATGACATTTTAAATGATTTGATTCCATAGTAAATTCTAATGAATTACATATTAAATTTTAATTTAAAGTGGGTTAATTAAGAGTTTTATTTTTTAAAATTCATTTTTGGTCTAAATGACTTCAAAATTTTATGTAATAATTTCTTAAGGTTAGAAATAACCTCAAATATATTTCATAAAATTTTGCAGAAATTTTGAATTAATTCAAATTAATTATTATTTACTAATTATTTATGAAAAAAAAATTAAATTAATATTTAAACCAACTCTAAAAAAGATGAAATTATTTTTACATATAAGAACTAAGAANTTTAATTAAAATTAATTATTATTTACTAATTATTTATGAAAAAAAATTAAATTAATATTTAAACCAACTCTAAAAAAGATGAAATTATTTTTACATATAAGAACTAAGAAGAGACATTATATAAAATTTGAGTTCATTTTTAATTAATTAGATATTCTTATAATTCTTTATTAATTTGATTGAAAAAAATTATTTAAATTCTAAATAAACTTTAAAATTTATGAAAATTTACAAGGATATTTTGAGAGTCATCTTACCATCTCTATAAAAATTTGGGACCAATTGAAGGGAAACATAAGTTTTTATCAAATATTGTGTTTATTTGATTTAAAAATTATTAAAAAATTTATTGTATAAAATAATTAGAAATAATTATTTTTAAATGGGCTCTATTATTAGGGTTCAATGGAAATAATTTGATGATTATTTCTCTATATTACACTTATTTAGAATTTTGTAGGTCTTACATTTAATTAAGGTGTTATTAAATTTAATAAGTTGGTTTATTTTTTTTTTATGACATATGATCTAAGAATTTCATGTTTTAGTATCAAGGGTCATTCCTAGCCAAAAATAAAATCATTGAAACTATTTTAAAAACTTATATTATTCAATTAATTTCTTAAATTTAAATATATGGATTTTTTTAAAACTCCTTAAATAAACTCAAATTTTCTCCAAATATTTTCTAAAGGTCAAGTTGGAACCCAAAAATAATCTATGGAAAATCAACCCTTAATAATAATTTATTATTTATTTAATTAACTATCTAATTAATTTAATTGTTTACCTAATTTAAAATTAATTATTAAATATTAAATTTCAATTTTAATTTAATAAAATAGGGCATTCTCTAATAAATCTAGACCTTCTTTTATTTTATTATTTTCTATGAATCTATTTAAAGTTCCTTTATTTATGGTTGTTTATTTACTTCTATTTTGTTTCTAAGACATTCATCTAGTCAACTACCATCTTAATCAGCACTTTACCTATGAAATAACTAGATGGGCACTAATAGATAGTGGGGCTGCTAGCCTAGATTTGCTCTAGTCATGATTCCCTTCTTAGGATGCACACTTTTCTAATACAATGGAATCTCCTCCTCCATCCAAAAATTGAGAAGCATTCACAAAAAATGCCACTAATCTAAGCCAAGCAAAAGAGAGATCATTATTTTAATCCACCCAATAGAATCTAAACATTAAAAAAAAATTCTATACAATAGTTTAATGACCCTAATCTTATTGTTTCTTTCATAAATGATCATGCCCAAACAAAGTTAAGGATTTGTGAAATATCAAATAAGATGTGTTTCCCTTAAAAGTAACTAGAACATGGAATCTGTTAGTAGTTTTTGAAAGAATATGAGATGAACCTAGTAAGTTTTTATTCATTCTCTATGCTTGAGAAAAAATTAGGCTCTGGAAACAATTGAGGACAGTATTTGGGAGCTTGGGGAAGATTGTGAGTGCAAAAGTTTTAAGCTAGAGCCATTATGGACTTGATGACATCCTCCGTATCAATGTATCCTCCTGTCGCGGTGATGTTGTCCACTATNGGAGCTTGGGGAAGATTGTGAGTGCAAAAGTTTTAAAATAGAGCCATTATGGACTTGATGACATCCTCCGTATCAATGTATCCTCCTGTCGCGGTGATGTTGTCCACTTTGGACTTGTGGCTAGCGGATATTGTGACATGATAAGTTCTCTCATAGAAGTGTTGTGTAGAGCATTGCACAATTGCAGAACTCAGGATCTGTTTGCTGCTTGAAGTCTCTTGGCTAGAGTGCTCCAAATGGCTGCCGTAGATTCCCAATTCAGAGAGGNGTTGTCCACTATGGACTTGATGGCTAGCAGACATGATAAGTTCTCTCATAGAAGTGTTGTGTAGAGCATTGCGCAATTGCAGAACTCAGGATCTGTTTGTTGCTTGAAGTCTCTTGGCTAGAGTGCTCCAAATGGCTGCCGTAGATTCCCAATTCAGAGAGGAGGAGATTGTTGAGTAGGTCACAACAGACAGGTTTTGATCAATTAGTTGCCATTGTACGAAGTTGGGATTTGTGAGAAGATGTCCATCAGAATGTTGAAATAGCAATATAAGATAGACAATTGCAAAACATATTTCAGTTTCTCTAATTTTGGTAAAAACTGGAGCACATCCACTAGAAATTGGAAGAAATTGATAACATAAAAGCTATTGAAAATTTTATTAGCTTCCCAACACCATCAAATCATCCAATTCCGTTAAGAAATCGATATATTATTTCGAAGCAATTCGAACTATTCTAAATATATGTTAGTCTTTGATAGAATGTAGTTACTCTCAAAATCCATGAACATAAAAGCTACAAGAATTCATTTCTTAATGGAGCAAAAAAGTATGATATTAATAATGTTTTTAACTTAATTAATCTTAGGAACTCTTATCATTCATGAATGAATTTATTTCAGGTATGGTGAGCGGGCTCAATGCTTTGTTCAGTAGACGTGTTTTAGCGACAGTCTTGTTATGAAAAAACGACGGCAATAAAGCGAAAAACAGATCTAGAAAATTACACCAGAAAAAACGACACAAGATTTACGTGGTTCGGCAAATTGCCTACGTCCACGGAGCTGCAGAAGATTTTATTAGCTTTGAGGATTACACCGTCGACCTCGTCGACTTACAAGAAAGAATTCTCTCTCTCTCTCTCTCCTCACCTTCACGCTCTCTCTAAACCGAGAGTCACACCAAGAAGAAGAAAGACAACTTTTGAAGAGAAGCTTCCTTGTGATTCCTTTATTTCAATCTCACGACAAAGTAAATCAAGGAGAGAAAACTGTTTTGGAGAGTAATACACATCCCTGTAATCGGAGCCCCTTTTAAAGCTTCACAGTATCTAGCTTATTTCGATAACCCTTAATTTCGTGATTCCATGGAATCATGCTTTAATGACTCATATAAAACCCATTAAGGCAAGCTATCAAATTCATTGTCTTTTTCTCTATAACAAGAGGGGCGAGAATTAATCTGGTAAAACTTAATTAATTAAGTTTTCCTTAATTCTTCCTGTCAATAGAAGACAACTGCTTTAAATAAATATTTGGAATCATCAAGCTATGACAGAGAATAAAATACATAAAGAAAAGAATTAAGAGCAGATAAATTAAAATCAATTTATCAAAGAATCTGCCGTAATAGGAAGTGGACCGGGTCTCCACCTTCCTCAGCAAGTCTCACTTCTGATGAAATGTTATAGTTGCTTTGTATGTCATCATTTTCTCTGAAAAGGATTGAAGTCTTCAAACACAGTGTGTTCTAATTGGTGTCTTCTAAATTAAATTCATCATATTTTTTTAAGTTCAAGAATTTTATGTTGAGTTCATTCTCTTAAAATTATATGAAGAATTGCTAATATCAATTTATATCATATTGACTATATTTAATTATGTACATATTTTAATGTAATTTCATTTTGAAATTTTATATAAATAAATGACTACCTAAATATTGAATATTGAAGTTCAAAAAACTTATGTTNGATTCTAAATATATGTTAGTCTTTGATAGAATGTGGCTACTCTCAAAATCCATGAACATATAAGCTACAAGAATTCATTTCTTAATGGAGCAAAAAAGTATGTTATTAATAATGTTTTTAACTTAATTAATCTTAGGAACTCTTATCATTCATGAATGAATTTATTTCAGGTATGCTGAGCGGGCTCAATGCTTTGTTCAGTAGACGTGTTTTAGCGACAGTCTCACTTCTGATGAAATGTTATAGTTGCTCTGTATGTCATCATTTTCTCTCAAAAGGATTGAAGTCTTCGAACACAATGTGTTCTAATTGGTGTCTTCTAACATATTAAATTCATCAAATTTTATTAAGTTCAAGAATTTTATGTTGAGTTCATTCTCTTAAAATTATATGAAGAATTACTAATATCAATTTATAACATATTGAATATACTTAATTATGTATATATTTTAATGTAGTTTCATTTTGAAATTTTATATAAATAAATGACTACCTAAATATTGAATATTGAAGTTCAAAAAACTTATGTTATATATAACAAATAATCATGAAAAATAATATCCCTGCATTTGGTCTATAGACAGCCAAACAACTCATAAGTATTTAAAATAAACAGATTTTACTTTACTAATTTTCATATTTATTTTACAGACAACCAAATAATATTCATAATATAGTGCATGCAAAATATACAACATTCCTTCTACACAACATCCTAAATAAATCTAATGAGAAAAATATCAGAATGCATCAGAGCTGGGTCAAACTACAATCTAGAAATAACAACATTTCTACAATGAATCAGATAGCCCAAATTCAAAATTATAACCCAACTCCAACATCAACTCTGTCAAACAATTACATAAAACATGACACAATTCCTAAACAAAATGAGAACTCTTTAGGAAGAAAATTGCGCACAAAAAATCCATTCTGAAGCTTCGCTCGACTTATTTCCCAGATATAGACATAGAGCGCCTGGTTTTGCCAGGTTTGATGGTTTCCACAGCCTTGCTCTTGGGTAATGATCCCGACCCCTTGCTCAATCGTTTTGTNACTGGACTTATTTCCCAGATATTGACATAGAGCGCCTGGCTTTGCCAGGTTTGATGGTTTCCACAGCCTTGCTCTTGGGTAATGATCCCGACCCCTTGCTCAATCGTTTTGTCAACTTCCTTTTAGAGCTCCCTGCTGCATCTCCAAGGGCAGCCTTCGTTACTCTGTCACTCACAACCTCCCTCACTTTGTCGGGCTTAATATGTTGTTTGTTCAGATAAGTAACATGGGGCAGAAGGTTCAAAACTGCCTTCCTGAGCTGATCATCTCCAATGTTGGACAGTATTGGATTGCCCAAGAGGTTTAGGGCCAGAAGTGAGTTGTAGTTTGCAACAAGCTGGCCTAATCCCTTGGCTGTTATTATCTTGTTGAAGCTGAGATCCAAAACTGTGAGTTTTAAGAGCCGGTGAAGGCCTTCAACATTACTGATCTTGTTACCAGCAAGGTATAACTCTTTGATCAGAGTGTTACTTGATAATCCTGAAAATTTTTCAAAAATGAGTGAAATGGAGAAAGCTGACATCAAATTTTACAAGCAGAGATTGAAAACAATTATTGGAATTGGAGCATATGCTCACCATGACTAATTTTTGCGATCCGATTATAGCTTAGATTGAGGACCCTCAATCTCTCGAGGTCTCGGAGCCCATCAATTGTTGATATTTTGTTTCGAGACAAATCGAGAGTATGAAGAGTTTTAGGAAGAGATCCTGGAGTTATGGTAACTGCAAAGACAAAAAAGTTTGAATTTTTGTTTCAAGCATAAGAAATTGGTAAGAATTTAATGTCATACCTATGCAGTTGCCGGATAAATTGACACATCGAAGGCAGGCAAAGGCTGAAATGGATGGAATAGATTTCAGTCCAACGCCAGGGAAGTCGGCCACCATCGAAAACGTATTTAAAGACTGGATGATATTTTTAGCTTGTGTAACCTCTGCTGCCGCAGGACGATTAGGCCAAGTTTTTTCAGAGGATTCTGTAATCTCCATAGGATTTAGACAGGTACTTTCTTCGTCTTCTATTTCATCACCATCATCTTCAACATTAACAGGGATAAAAGAACAATCTTGAAGACTATTTACCCAAGCATTAACTCTGTCCAGATGAGAAGACCCCGAAGAGAATGTAGCCCACTCAGTCTCAGGATCTGTTAGTTTCTTCTGCTGCTCATCAAGCTTTTGGCCAGGATTTTGGAGATTCTTTTGGCTCCGAAGAAAGATTTTCCACTGTATCTTTTTGCTGCGAGAGGGAAGAATCTGGCTTGAAGATCTTCTCTTTAGCACCACACGATCGGCGCTGCAAGATGTCATTACAGATAATGGACTTTCATTTCCTGACATGCAATGGAGGTTGCTGTAAGAACTTAATCTCTTAGGTGAGTTGATCCTTTGCTTAGTCTGCATGGTCTCAAAGTCCGAACATGAGCGCTTAAGCACTGGTGGCTCCGAGGAAGCTGTTAGCTCCATTACAGGGGCAAACATTGTTTCAAAAACAATGCCTTTATCTGTCTCCGTCTTCTCCAAAACGCAACTTTTTAAGTCAGTGCTAGATCCATGGGAAGCAAGTTCCCCTTTGGGTTGGAGATTTAAATCAGAGTAATCTCTCTTCATTGATCGAATCTCTCCAAGCTCATCGTCCCCCTCATAAGCAGCAGCTTCAGTAGGCTCAGATTTTTCAAAGCTGTCATCAGTTAGTGCCATAGAAGTAATACATGTTCCTTTCTCTACAGAAGGAAATGGTTTTGAGAGGATTAAAGAGCTGATATTCTCAGGGGAAGGACTGAAACGATCAATGGGCTTAACCCGAATGTCACCCTTGCTTCTTCCCTTCTTAGTACCATCCCCTTCTTTGAAAAATGCCTGAAAAAGAAGCTTCCCAAATTAGCTTGCAACATGAAAAGGAATGAGAATTAAGAATAATAAAGAACAAAATTGTTGCTTACTTTAGATTTCTTCCTTTTCACAACTGAAAAGGCAGGCAAGCAGGAGAACTTTGCCATAAACTGATTTTCTCAAAACTTAGTACTGGGAAAAGAACATAAGGTACTGAGGAATTGCAAGCCTTCAGCTTCTCTACTAATAGCTTGAAGGTAATTAGGAACCTTGCGGTACACGCAGTTGGACTCGCTTTTTCTCAAAGTTAACGTCTTTGTGATTAGGATTTGGTCAGATATTGTTTATTGTGGAAAGTTTATTATTTAATTTACTATTGCGAAGCCTATTTTGATCCGACCAGATTTGTTTGAATTCTTTTTTGGGATGTATTAAGGTGGATACTTGGATTAGTTTGAAGGGGATTTAAAATTATATATTAATTTTAAAGGCATTTAGCAAAAGCTCTGTCAAAATGGCTCGTTGTTCACGAGCAGCTTGTGTGCGGTTCGTTAAGAAACTCGTGTTCAATTCGTTTGTCAAGTTAGCTTGATATATAAATGAGTCAAACACGAGCAAATATATGTTCGTTCGTGTGCGGCTCGTTTTGGCTCGAAAAACTACTCATCAATTAATATATATATATAAGGAAAACCTTTGTACTTTTATTAATCAAAAAAGGAGGCTACAGTTTGTTGGAGTTGTTTTTTTAAGAAAATAAGTTGACTACNTAAGGCATTTAGGAAAAGATCTGTCAAAATGGCTCGTTGTTCACGAGCAGTTTGTGTGCGGTTCGTTAAGAAACTCGTGTTCGATTTGTTTGTCAAGTTAGCTTGATATATAAATGAGTCAAACACGAGCAAATATATGTTCGTTCGTGCGCGGCTCGTTTTGGCTCGAAAAACTACTCATCAATTAATATATATATAAGGAAAACCTATGTACTTTTATTAATCAAAAAAGGAGGCTACAGTTTGTTGGAGTTGTTTTTTTAAGAAAATAAGTTGACTACAAGACTACAAAGATTTATAATCAATTAAAAATATTAATTAATTAATAAATAAAAAATATATTAAACTATATTTAAATGATATTTTAATATAAATAATAGGATTTAAATATTGCCCCAACTCTCAACATCCTACGTCTGAATGATTAAAGTTGTCAAAATAACTCTTTGTCCGCGAACAACTCGTGAACACGAACACACTTTTTATGTTCGAAATATAAACGAGCTGAACACAATCAATAATATTTTTTAACGAGCCCAACAAGAACTATTACACCCTAATTTTGAAACATACTGCACTATTCTTATATATTACATGTCCAACAGCTAAACTTAAATTATTTATATAAATAACACTCGAATCTTGGACATCACATCAAAACATTATTATCATTACCTTTTTCTTCTTAATTTTAATAGGTATTTTAATATCAAAGTAAATATCGAAGTTTAGGTGTTAGATTCCCATGAAGTAAATATAAACACTTACGATAAAAAAAATCACAACTTGATATTGTTCATTCTTTGGAAAACTCTTTTCCCATGGATTGCTAAGAAACAACCCAATTTTGAAAGATTCCCTACATAAGTCATGTTTAAAGCTCTCACTTAGGCCACTACTGATGTCTTATGGCTTCATTATCTACTATATGAATTCGAACTCTCCACTAATCATTGTAGCCCCAATTATTGTAAAAGAAGCTCAACAACACCCTTCCCTTCAATCCTATATTCGATACCTAAACAAAATACATTAAAATTGATTAGCATTTCATTTGAGATCTGAGATCCATAGAAATCAATAATCTTCATCTTATGACACAATAAACAANTATTTAAATGATATTTTAATATAAATAATAAGATTTAAATATTGCCCCAACTCTCAACATCCTACGTCAGCATGATTAAAGTTGTCAAAATGACTCTTTGTTCGCAAACAACTCGTGAGCACGAACACACTTTTTATGTTCGAAATATAAACGAGCTGAACACAATCAATAATATTTTTTAACGAGCCCAACAAGAACTATTACACCCCAATTTTGAAACATACCGCACTATTCTTATATGTTACATGTCTAACAACTAAACTTAAATTATTTATATAAATAACACTCGAATGGACACCACATCAAAACATTATTATCATTACCTTTTTTTTTCTTAATTTTAATAGATATTTTAATATCAAAGTAAATATCGAAGTTTAGGTGTTAGATTCCCATGAAGTAAATATAAACACTTACGATAAAAAAAATCACAACTTGATATTGTTCATTCTTTGGAAAACTCTTTCCCATGGATTGCTAAGAAACAACCCAATTTTGAAAGATTCCCTACATAAGTCATGTTTAAAGCTCTCACTTAGGCCACTACTGATGTCTTATGGCTTCATTATCTACTATATGAATTCGAACTCTCCACTAATCATTGTAGCCCCAATTATTGTACAAGAAGCTCAACAACACCCTTCCCTTCAATCCTATATTCGATACCTAAATAAAATACATTAAAGTTGATTAGCATTTCATTTGAGATCTGAGATCCATAGAAATCAATAATCTTCATCTTATGACACAATAAACAAATTAACATATCTTCACCAAACCTCCTCTTTCCTCTCGCCATCAACTTTTATTCAACAAGTTTATAATCAACTCTATGTATAGTAAAAAATAAGTAGATGTAATAGATTAGTACATTTAGCTCACTTAAAAAAAAAAGAGTAGCAATATGGAAAAACCAACATATGGCTAAAATTATATGAACATCGTCTTAGCTATTGATCCATAGTAGCCAATCTTATAATGAAACATTTGTATAAGGCAAATTGCTTTACTATTTTAATTAGAACTACAATTGAACCGAGCGTTCGACAAGCTACTTATGGCTCAGCTCGATTAATGTTCATTCATTAGTTTTATTATTAAATAATTGAATGAGCTTGAATACTTTCAAAAGCACTCGTTTACTAAATAAATAAGCTTGAGCAACTTGTTGTTGGTTCATTTATATGAATTAACAATATCATTTAACGAACTTGAACACACTCATAAATAAGCTTGATTAAAGCTCAATTACATCTCGATTGTAGTTCATTCATAAAAGAATAACATTTAAATATTTATTTTTAAGCTCAAGGAGTATTTTTTAATACGACACATTTATTTTTCCCAATAAGATGCTGGTATAAAGCTCAAGCAAATCTTGATTAAGACTCAGTTATGATTGATATTATTTTCTTAAACAAGCTACTCATTAGGACGTTCGGTAATTCATGTATGAATCTAGCTCGAGTTGAGCTCAAACAACATATTTATAAATGAGCTTGAACACAATTATAGTCTTAAATGTTCAAATCAAAGTCAAGTTGATCTTAAATATGCTCTTAATATATGAGTTTAGTCACAGACAAAAAAGTCCCACATAGGCTAAGTGTAGGGCCGAAAAACAGTATTTAAGTTCTGAGCTGCCCACCACTCATAAGAGCTCTTTTGGGAGTTGACATTAAGCTCAAACCGAAACCTCCTCAACATGACTCAATTCATTTGCAGACCCTACTTTTAGGCTTTTCTAGTACTTCGTCGTTTATTTAAACAAGTTCGTGAAGGAGTTTGGAAGGAGCATAAATAGGAGAAAGATATTGGTTTCAAACACACCGCCACTTAATTCTAACAAAAACTTGTCAAAGGAGATTAATATTGAAATTATTAAAAATTCAAAAATTAAATTGATAATTAAATGTATTAATTAAATTTAATAATAAAAGCAAAGTCATATTTAGAATAAATGTTGTAATTAAAAAAACTTTACGGCTTTACAAAGAGATATTACTAATTAATATTAAATTATTGATTTTATTTGCTTAATTTAATTAAATTAAAATTATTTTTCTATTAATGTAGTATATTAGTTATTAAAGTTTAATAATCGATATGTTATCTTATGCTAATTATAATTTAATTAAATTATTAGAATTGATATTGTCTAAACAAAAATTAAGTTAAATAAATTAATATTTCCTCACATAATTGCCAAATATAAATTGATATTTATGAAGTAAAAAAGTATATTTAATAATTAATTGATAAATTATTTTACCTTAATTAATGAATAATAAACTTCTAATTGTTTGTTAATTTAACTAGAAATAATAGATATTACAATCAAGTAAAAACTACTTTGATTATTGCATCTCCAATACTTAATATTAAAAGGCTATTTAAACTAATTTACATTAATAGAATTAAATATTGAAATAAATTATTAAAGTTTTATATGATTTCACTGAATTTAATAAACCTTAAATACTACTCAATTAGAAATAAAATGAAATCTGATTCTTACTCAATACTTCACATTTTTTTTGTCTTCTCTCTTTGTTTTCTTTTTGGCTTTCATGTTCTATATGGAATCAGAGATCAGTTGTTCCATGCCATAAACAACTGTAGCAAAACAATTATTCTCCTCACTCAATCGATCATGGCTTAACTATCTTCATCAGCAACACATACAAGTTTCCAAGGTTCCACTCAAATCTTTCTTTCCACCTCTTTCATATTTTTTATGTCTAACCTCAATAACATAGTTCAAACATAACTCACCTTAGAGAATTATCTGACACGAAGGTCTCAAATCATCAAACTATTAAGAACAAATGGATTTGAGGGACAAAACAACAGTTTGATATCTCAACCTGCTAACCAAAAATACACAGAATATATCAACAAACTAGAATTTCAACTGTGGACACTCATAGATCAGAGTCTTGCTGCAACAATATACTGAACTATCTCATTTGCATTACTTCCATGTGTAATTAGAATCTTTAGCATTAGTGAGGTAAACTCTTGAACTCAGACTTCAATTTACAATTATATCATGTATCGTACACTAAAGAATGATCTTCATAATATTACAATGAAGGATATCAACATGTCATAATACCTATCCAACATCAAAGCAATAGTTGATAGTATAACGGCGGCAGGACAAACAATTGATACTGAATATGTCATACTATACACTCTTAATGGATTACCACAAATTTATCAAGCTTTGAGGACTACAATTCATCTAAATTTACAACTCATAAGTTTAGATGATCTTTATTCCCTATTATGCATGTTTTTATTAATTTTCTCTCTTTATTTTTGAAAGAGTCGCCAATTTTTCTATCATCGTATGATTCCCTTTTCCGAGTAAATCTCTCTTCCATATCATATCGATGATCCATAGAAGGAAGGAATCGGAAGGTAAGTACATACAATAATGAAGACAAATGAGAGAAAGAATGTGGAGATCTTCTGTGTGGCAAATCTCATAAGGATAGTTCAAACATTTACATCCGAACATGAACAAATTGAAACAACTTGTGCCAAATATTTGTGAAAAATGCCTACGAAAGCCACCCGCAAATAGAGATTCAGGTGTGTTTGCCAGTTTTGGGGTTAAGAAAAACTCCCAAAGAAATGTATCCCCTTGGTTAATTTCATCTTAAGGAGCAGCCAAGAATACTCTCGATTAGAGGAGTCCTGATTATATTTAGGTAACAACTAGTAGAGGGTGATTGGTTATTCCACAAGAACGTCCCGATGCCATCAAAGCTTGCTCCGATCCATACGAGCAGAGAGTTAGTCTCTCATGATCCCATACGAATGGCAGGTTATTGATCGACCATAGGTCATTGCATAGGGTCTAACAATGCTTCCAAGGCCAAACAAGATCATAAAGGCATAAGGTGAATCAATGTATCCTAAATAGGTGGTGACCTATTTGCGATCGAGGCCAACGCGATGACTTCAACGAAGGGTCAAAAGAAGTGATAAGGCTCAAAGGGGTAGTCAAAGGAAGGAAGGAGTAATCCTAACAGGTAGAGGTAGCCAGGCTAGGGCACCACATACCCGTCATCCCAATCCACTAGGACTCTATGTCTACCTAATCGTGAAGGTAGTCAACCCAATATATCCATAGATCCCTAGTAAGAAATTTATTAATTGTGTCATCCACAGGGGCCTTAGTAGCCAAAATGTCTAAGGAATAAAACTCTATCCTATGACTATCAGGTGGAGCTTCAAGAGGTGAGACTTATACCCACCAAAATGACAAGGATTGCTCAAGAAAAGAAGAAAAAGAGTGGTTCAACTACAAAGAATATATCACCCCCAATAGTCGATCTTATTCCTTTTCTAAGTCGGGGAAGCCTTTAACACGCTAAGCGCACCAGACAACCGCTTAAGTAGAAATCTATGTTCGGTTAGTCGGGTCGGAGAAGCAAAAGGACTTATCCTTGGGAGATGCATACGATGCAATTAGCTATTCAACTCTTACTATGGAGGCCCTATTAGTAAGACTTGGGTGAAGGCCAAGCTATGCAACCTGTTTTAAAACTGACCCAAAAGCCATGAAGGAAAGTAAAGACAATTTAGAAAAATCCTAAATCTTTTTATCCAAAATTTAATTTACCTTCAAATTTCATTAGCATTTTATAGAAAAATTTTCTAAATTTAGTTCACAGAGAGCCTAACTAATCCACTGAATTCTATGAGAAAAGCAAAGGTGAAGCTAATCCAAGCATAAACATGCAAGAAAGCTTGAAGAACAAGCTAAATATAAAATAATAAGAGGTTGGTAGCTCTTATTTAAGGCTGAGAAGCACATAGTCCAGCTCTGAGCCCCCACCCTTACCAATATCTTACATTTAGTTCCGGTATTTTAAATGTGACCACATGTTTCCTTTTACTTACTTGTGTTTTCTTACGAATCACTTTTCGACTTTCCATTTTAAATGTTCCTATTTTATTTCCTTGTAAATTCATTTAAATTCTCTGTAAATTATATTATGTTTTTATTAGATTAACCATGTAGCGATAGTAGAGGCATAGATACACATTTATATTTTATGTACTGCAATTCTTTTTTTACTTTACCACATTTCTTACCCGCATTTATTTTCAAAATTAAACTTACACTTTCAAAACAATAAACAAACATAGTACACTCCTTTGGGGTTTATGAGGATTTCTCAGATGAAATAACCTACGGTTGCTAACGGAAGTTTTTCGGTTTAAATGAGCTTAACAACACATTTAGACTAAGTAAGTTCAAGATAAAATAGTGGTGTAAAAAAAGGGAACCGTAGGATAATAGCCGGTGTCGCTCTAATTAAATTAAAATCCCCTCTCAAAAAACACAACACCAACAAAACCTGTCACATAAACTGCAAAGCTATATAACCCTACACCTGGAGCGTCACACCAAGGAGCTTGGAGCTAATTTTGTGGGCAACACAATAAGGATGTACAAAAGAACATCTTCGAGGGAGAAAACTGGTATACAACAACAAACCTTTCCTTAGAATTAAATAACAAACCATAAAACTTCGAGGTGGTCTGTCTAACAAGACATAAATCTGTTGACCTCACTTTTGGGTAAGGGTTTTGGGTCTTTCCTTTAGTGACTAGGATCTATCCTTAGGACTTTCCTAATGACTATCTTAGCATCTTAGAAATGGTACCCACCCTCTCCTTAAGTATTTCAACAAAATCTCTGTTCTCTATGTTGGTTCCATATGTGATTAATAATCTTTAATATAGAGATTAGAGATTACGTAAGGGAACTTTGATGAGAATTCCTATAAAACCTACAGACCATAAGAAAGTTTTGCACTGTTCTACACCTTTTTTGACTTCAATACATTGCATCATTATTCATAATCATCATGATCATCAGAAACATTACATTTTTGTATCACAATGTTGCAATCATTACACCCATGGGGCTGACAAAAATTATTTGAACCTAGTTTTCCCTAAAATACCCTACTTGAATATTCTAATGCTTCAAAATTCCCCAAGTCTGCCACTGAATCATAAAATCCATTTCAAAACATTTGATATTATTATTTAGACCATTTGAAACCCAAAAATTGCAGAAATACCCAATTTTTCTCTAAAATTACCAAAATACTCATGGACCCCCAAAATATCAAATTTTCTAAAATCTCCTAAAGTTACAAATGAGTCCTAAAAATCACATCAAATCATTCCTTATGTCTTCCTGAGAGTTTTAACTGTAAACTTATTATACTTCCAGACAACTTTTGGTATCTCGACACCAAAATGACGAATACTTAAAAAATACTTCGGGGATCATAAAACCTTCCACATTAATCGAAAAAGACCTTGGTCATTGTTGTTTGACTCCAAATTTCTTCATGAACTACATAGAGCCTTTAAATGAACCGTTTGACTACTTTGACCAAAGTTGGCTAAAATTACAAAAATGCTACTCATGGCCCAAAAATTTCCAAATCCTCTAAAATCATTTTCAAACACCCCTAAAACCAATTCTTGACCATCCATCGGGTCCAATTTGACCAAATTCACTCACTTTGACCAAAATCCCCAAATTAAGTTTAACGATCAATCAAATACCTCAATTTTAAATTCACATCAAATTCAACATATTTAGATCCAATTTCAATTGAATTTAAATCTATTTAGTTGGCCCATGATCAATTTCCAAAATGATCAACGCAAATTAAATTTGACGCATTTTTGTGCTCGATCTATGAAGTGTTCTGAAACGACTCCGGATGATGAAGCGGACTGTGCAATCGTGTCCAGAATGTCGATTTTATCTAGGAAGGACATTCATTTTACCGCGAGGCCATGTACGGACGAAAAATGTGGGGAATATGATAATAATAATAATAATAATATTATTATTATTATTATTATTTTATAATAATAATACTCTTGTATGCATGCCTCTCCCCCCCCCCTTCCCTCTCTCTCCCCCATCCCTCTCACTGCAGCTATACAAAGCAAAAGAGATAATAAAAAAAGAATCTTAACTATCTCATTCCCACACCTCATCCCAAAAAAAAAAAAAAAA
>JXCR01140946.1:859485-877598 GCA_002079205.1 Phalaenopsis hybrid cultivar
AATTATACAAGTATAAAATTAAAAACAGGAGTAAAATTAATTTTTGATTAATTTTCTATCATTTTCTTATCAATACAACATGTAGAGATTCAATAGACTTCTATGTACTGGGTACAAACATAAAAACAAACTAACACACTAACTTTGATTTCCAGTCTCAACATAAAAACAAACACACTAACAAGATAAAAGAAAAATACAAGATAGCAGTTTTCTGAGTTTAAAATTTAAAACTAAAGTTAGCAAGACTTTCAATTTTTCACAAGACATAGAAATAAGTTCAATCCTAACTAACTAAAAACAATAATCAACACACAACAACAATTACTACCCTAGAATGTTAAAATGAACTACTAACAAAACACAACATCACAATAAAATTAAACAAAATAAAAGTCTCACACATCACATAGTCAAAACAGGTACACAAATGCAAATGTAATAAGTCCAAACTTACATAGTCCATCACATACTACAAACATAAAAATAAATCAGTCCTCCTCCTCCTCATCATCAAAATCACTGCTATTCCAAACATTTGTAGACTCATAATCAGGGTGTTTAGGATATGAAGGAAAATGCACTCCTTGGTTACCCCTCATGAGGTTTTCCAGAGATGAATAAAATTTCTCCTCATAATCACTTTTTCTTCTATTATACCCATCAATATGATCTACAAAGCTTTCTAAATTTCTTACCTTATCTGCGGTATAGTTGATATTGTTCATCATCCTCTGCAATAATTGACTTTGAGTTTCTGTAGACTCACCTCTAGAAGTAGAAGCTTGTAAGGAAGATGGTCTAGATGTAGAAGCAGCAGAGGTAGAAGCAGCAGACGTTGTCATTCCATAACTCCTTGAAAATCCTCCTCTCCAGCCAAAAATAGAATGCTCTGAATATGACTTCACATTTACATTTGTAATTAGCTTTAGAGGAAATAATACTTCCTCCCAGCTATCATATCTCACTCCAGCCTGCTCACATAAAGAAAAGATTAAGGAAGCAAAACTCAAACTTGCAGTAGTAATGGCAGTGCCAGAATTGATGATAGTATGATAGATCAAAGCTCCAATGTTAATGAGCTTGCCTTCCTGAATACGATAGTTCAGCGTTGCTACCTCTTTGGTAACTTCACTGAGATAATTTGTCGATAATAGACGGGTTGAAATAAAATTGTACCATGCCTTCAAAGGTGTACTCAACTTTGAGGTAGAAAAATTGACCCTTCTTTTATTTGTAATTTTCTAGAGCCCTTTTCCAATAGTCAAATAGGAAATAACTCATCTAGCTCCATCTCAGTAGGACTATAATTCGCATAAAAACACAAAGTATCAGGTAGTAGATGGTAAAACATATTGATTATCTTCGGTGAAAAAAGTATCAATTTTCCTCTAACCATGACTCGATCATCTTCAGCTTCTGGTAGGTTTGCATAGAACTCCCTAACTACAGAAATAACGACTACAACAGAAAAACAGCAGAATCGTTCCCATTGTCGGCGAACAATCATATCTTCTACGGATCCACCTGGATTTTTAAAACATCGCTCCTGGATAAGTTTTCGTGATTGTAGAGCATCACTAAACCTATCTTGAGCTTTCAAACTCACAAACTTTCTCCAATCAAAGTGGCTTTTTCCTATACTCCTCTTCATTCTTGGTGTCATTCTACAAATTTCATAAAATTCCATAACAACTTTAAAAATCAAGTCTAATCTACTAAAATTAACTTTTATAAGCATAAACTACACTTTATATGCAATTTTCATAGATTTTTCCTCATTTTTCATCATGAATAGTGATTTTCAGGTTCTTCTAAATGTACTCAAAATACATGGTAAAAATCCAAAATTTTTACATAGAAGTGAAGCTTTTACATAAAGAAATTCAAATCTAGCAAATTTTGCTCAATTCCACCAAGAAATCTCCACAAAATGGCTTGGCCTAGACTTCTAAATCACAAACTTGAGAGGTTAAAGGTGACGGCGAGAGTAAAAATGGCAATTTTTTTGGGTTATTTTTCACTTTTAATCATTCGCGAACCGGTTTTTGTGAACTGGCACTTATGCGCGAATCAGTGGGGCTTAGGTGCCTGCCTCTCGGGTTACATCGCGCTTAAACGCGAGAATGTGGCGCTTAAGCATTAGTGCACAATTTTTTATATTTTTGAACTTAAGTAAAATGCACTATAAGCCTAAGTATAACCCCCCTAAATGGTCTTATAACATTTAAATGACTATTTTCTTCTCCCTTAACTCTCCTTTTTCTCAAAATTCTCCAATATAACTAATTTGATTTGAGGCTAAAAATAACACAAATTTTCACAAAAACAAACATAAACATTCATTCACAAATGCGTACAAGTACATATAACACTTAATTCTCACTCCAAATAGTATCAGATGAGAAAATCTTCTAAATACAAACACTAAACAATCTAACATAAACTCCAAAAACAGTATTTAACACTTAACACATTAAACAACGACTCCTAAGAAAAAAATTTAACACTGAACTTAATTTCATTCTTCATTTGTTGGGACAAATTCTGGTTTTTCATTAGTCTCTCCTTGGGTAATCGAAATATAAAGTTATTAAAACGGACGACGGTGATGAGCTCTGATATTATCTTCTTCAATCTATTTTTGTTTAAGATACATCTCCTTATCTGCTTCCTCTAATATAACTAGTATGACTAAATTGCATTTTCAATGCCATCCAATATGCTCTAGATGTGCATGAATCTTAGTTACCTTGGTCTCAAGTAAAGCCATGATAGTCTCAATTTTGTTGATCTTTTCAGATATTCCTTCAATATTATCGGCTAAGAAACCGTTATACATCTCTTGTGCACTTTGAATAATGAATCTCTTCCTCTTGGTCTCTTCCTTCTTCTTCAAATCCATCTCCCATGAATACATCTTTTCAAAATCTCTCACTCTCGTAGACTTTTAGGGCTAGAAATGATCTGGGGTGAAATTCCTTCACAAAACCCTTATATTTATAGGTCTAAATCCCTCTAGTAACTCATACACACATCCTAAAACTGTCTTGACACATTTTAGTCAACCAATTAGCAGTTAAACGTTATAGAATCCAAATTTCGCACATGGTTTTTAACTCTCACGCTTAAGCACCAGCGCTCAATTTTGCACCAGTCAACTTAACGTCCAAATTCTCATTTTAGCATGTCTGGATCACTAAATAAAGTCTTAAAATCAATACTAACACATAATAATCTTAAAAATACTGCCCAAATTTTCTTAATCACACACAAACAACATTCAAAGTAAAACACATTGATAAATATGGGTTGTCTCCCACAAAGCGCTTAGTTTAACGTCGTTAGCCCAACGTAACCAGTGTTTATTCTGGTTGACCCAACATCATTCGATCGTTAAATTTATGTTGATCCCCTACTAAATAAGGTTCCAGTCTATGACCATTCACTTTAAATACTTTCTCAATTTTATGATCTTTAATATCCACAACACCGTAAGAATAAACTTTTATCACAACAAATAAGTCCATCCAACTGGACTTAAGTTTGCCTGAAAATAATGTTAACCTTGCATTATATAGCAAAACTTGTTGCCCTGATTGAAAATTTTTAATAAGAATCCTTCGATCATGCCACAATTTTATCTTTTCTTTGTAAGTATTAGTACTCTTGTAAGATTCATTCCTTATATCTTCAAGCTCATTTAATTGCAATAATCTTTTCTCACCAGCATCTTTCAAATTATAATTGAATTCCTTAATCGCCCAATATGCTTTATGCTTAAGTTCAACTGGTAAGTGACAAGCTTTCCCAAATATTAGCCTATATGGGGACATTCCTATAGGAGTTTTGTATGCAGTCCTATAAACCCAAAAAGCATAGTCAAGTTTGATTGACTAATCAATTTTTATTAGATTCACAGTTTTTTTCATAATTCTTTTAATTTCCCGATTAGATAATTCAACCAAATTGCTTGTCTGAGGATGATAAGCATTAGCAATTCTATAGTTTATATGGTATTTATTTAATAATTTCTCTAATATGGAAATTCCGAAATGACTTCCCCCATCAGTTATGATAACTCTCGGCATCCCAAATCTACAAAATATATTCTTTTTCAAAAATTTTACAACATTTTGAGCATCACATCGAGGTAAAACAATAGCTTCTATCCATTTGGATACATAGTCTATTGCTAACAGTATATATAAATTTCTGAAAGGTGGTATAAATGGTCCCATGAAATCTAATCCCTAAACATCAAATATTTCAACTTCAAACATAAAATTGAGGGGCATCTCATTTCTTCTAGAAATATTACCTACTCGTTGAGATCTATCACAAGTTTTAATATAAGCTGTAACATCTCTAAAGATAGTAGGCCGATAGAATCCAGATTGTAAAATTTTATATGTTATTTTATCAGCACCAAAATGTCTCCAAAAATTAGAATTATGATTTTTTTGGATAATTTCAAAAGTCTCTTCTAAAGGAACACATCTTCGAATAATAAGATCCTTTCATTGTTTATAACAAAATGGGTCATCCTAAAAACAAATCTTAGCTTCAAAAATAAATTTCCTCTTCTGTTGGTGTGTCATTCCATACGGTATTATATCACTAACAAGAAAGTTCACAATGTTGGCATACCACGGAACACGCCACTCATTAATATTGAACAGTTTTTCATCTGGAAAATGTTTATTAATTTCTTTTTCAAAACAAAGTCGTTTTTCTAACTCAAGCCTAGACAAATAATCAACAATTTGATTTTCAGTCCCCTTCCTATCTACTATTTCAAAGTCAAATTCTTGTAAAAGAAGAATTCATCTTATAAGTCTAGGTTTAACATCCTTGTTTTTCATTAAATATTTAATAACAGAATGATATGTATGCACTACGCAATAAGTCTCAATTAAATATGATCTAAATTTATCAAAGACATATACTATTGTTAATAAATCTTTTTCAGTTGTTGTATTATTAATTTGGATTTCATTAAGAGATTTACTAGCATAGTAAATTACTTTAAAAATTTTATTATATCTTTGTCCTAAAATAGATCCAATAGCATAATCACTAGCATCACATATCAGTTAAAAATGTTTTCCCCAATATGGTAAAATTATAATTGGTGTAGTGACTAATTTTTCTTTTAATAACTCAAAAGCTTTTAGGCACTCTTCATCAAATTTAAAAAGTGCATATTTCTCCAGTAAATGGCATAAAGGCTTAGCAATTTTTGAAAAGTCTTTAATATATAGCGTGTAAAATCCAGCATGTCTTAAAAAACTCCTAATTTCCCTTACATTTGTTGGATAAGGTAAATTAGAGATCACTTGAATTTAGCAGGATCTACTTTCATACCATTTTCTGATATTTTATGTCCTAATACAATTCCTCCTGCTATCATAAATTGGCATTTTTCCCAATTAATGACAAAATTTGTTTCTTCACAACGCTTAAGAACTTTTGATAAATGTTCTAAACATGAGTCAAATGAAAAACACTGAAACATTATCCATAAATACTTCAATTCCTTTTTCAATTAAATCTAAAAAAATTGCCATCATACATCTTTGAAATGTAGCAGAGACATTACATAAACCAAAGGGCATTCATTCTAAAAGCAAATGTACCATAAGGACTGATCCAAGTTGTTTTCTCTTAATCCTCTGTTGACCTCACTTTTGGTTGAGATTTAGTTTTTCCTCTTTAGTGGCCTAAGATCTAGCCATATGATTTTCCTATTGACTATTCTTAGAAAACTAGACAAAGAACCCTCACCATTAGAAATCCTATACTCTTCTTTACTCAACTTGAAGATCCATATATTGGTCCTAACCTCTAGCGCTTAATAGGTTGGGTCACTATGGGGGAACTCAAGATGAGTTACCCTTAGGACTGCTGGACCTTATGGTTGACCCTAAGTGTTGGTCTAGGGCTAAGGAACTCACTTGCAATCACTTACACTCATAATCACTCACAACCCTAAACCTAAACTTCTAGGCTTTGGTCCCTTGATACTTTTGGGAGACTTCTGTAGGTGGTCCCCTAAACCCACTAGCCCTAGGCTAGGGTTTGGCTAAGACCACTACATAGAGAACCCAAAATGGAGTTTCCATTGGTCCATGGCTTATTGATGGTGGTTGGCACTCCAACTCTACCAAGATACCTAACTTAGCCTTTTGCCCATAAACTCTCCAAATTACCTAGATACCCTTGGGACCCCAAATTTGGCCAAAATTCCCGAATTTACCCAAAATACCCAACTTGGTTCAAAAAACATTTCAAACACTTTGAAAACACCCAAACCACCTAAAATCATTAAAATTGGACAAATTACCAAAATACCCCCCTTACACCAAAATTCCAAAAATTCTAAAAAATCCCAAAAATTTCTAAAACCTCCCAAATATTCCCAATTTCATTTTTCTCAACTATCACATGACCCAATTTGGCCAATTTGACCATCTTTGATCAAAACTCCCAAATTACCCTTTAAAGGCCCATATTTTTCCCAAATCACCTCAAATGTCTATCCAATTGGTCTTAATTTACCCCAATTTCAACTCTAAACTCAAATTCACCATTGATGTGACCAATCAAGACTAAATTCAAGCTCAATTGGTCCATGATTTGAACCTAATTTTGAGCAAAACCAAAAACCCAATTTTGGCCCTATGACTGGGTTCCACCAAATTGAACCCATAGTCCACTCAATTAACCACAATTTTTGTTGAGAAACCTTCAAAACATCCCTATAAATCAAAATTGACCTTCAATTGGCCTTGGTGAGATCTCAATTTCATTTGATTTCAACCTAAGTCCAAAAGCCCCAAATTTTCCCCAAATTGGCCATGTCTCAAAATCTCACCAAATTGAGGGCCTTAGCCCCAAAATTTATACTCTATCCCTTCATAAAAAATCTTTACAAGATCTTACTTGATCATGTGGACCATTCCGAACCTAGACCCATGTCTAACCCAACATGCCCAAATTGGCCAAATTTAAAAAATCCCCCAAATTGACCCTCCAATTGAACTCAAAATTACTTCAACCCTTCACCAAAAATCTTCATAACAATCATCTACANTTTTAATAAACTTATTCATCTTTGCCTTCATCAACGCAATGACCACATCCTCGAACTTGGCTCCAACGTTGATGAACCCTTGTCCAAATTTAATGACTGTCAGGTTAGGTACCTCATTCATATTGAAAACAAACTCTACTCAGGTGGCAAAAGAAAAGATCAACTTTGGCGAAGACATTACCCATGTCATTTGAAGAATTTTTAAAAGTCAGCAACGTCCAATGCGTTGATGTTTCAAGGGCAGCAGTGAAGTTAATGCACCTGTTTTGTAAACAACACATATCTATCACTATTTTTAGTAGATTTCATTTTGTGAGGTTTTGGTATTTAATTTAAGCTTATCGTTTGTTAATAAAATTAAATGTCGAAGGATTTAATAAAATTAAGCAAGTGGTTAAAAAGAAGTGACGATATGGCTCGATTTACAAAATAACAAAAGCAAACCCGAAAGGTATGAGGAAAAAGAGTAAATCTTAGGACCCAGTGCATGATCGACTTCACAATGCACATCACCCAGGAAAAACTAGCCCACCTACACACTTATTGGGGGTTCAACCCCACATGAGGAAAATCCTAAAGATTCCTGAACCTTACTATTTAAGAAAGGTTCAACAGATGCTGCTGGAATAAAATGAGTTGACCGTACTTGCCTAACAAAGAAATGAGCAAAACATGCTAATGAAAGAAGGGCAATCTGACCCAATAAAGACATGGACACACCTCTGATGTATGAAGGCAAGATTTTATGATCATAAAGAAAAGAGAAACTAATCTCTAGTGGAATCGCAGAAGTTCTCAGCGACGAAATGTATCATTTGCATCTTTGAAGTAATTTAAATTGAATTTAATAGAAATATAAATTTGAATTTTAGAAAAATAGTGTTTTAATTTTGAAAAAGTAATATTTTAATTTTGAAAATACGAGACCGAGCCAACCCTATATAAACAATAGTTTAAATAAACGAGCACAACACTACAAGTGTCATGCCTATTAATACACCAAAATAATATACTATTTTAAGTACCTATTTTATCCTTATTTTTAGTGATATTACACTTTAAGGAAGGGTATTTTTGTGTTTTTATTGCAGGTATATCATTTTTAGGCATTTGGAGAAATGATAGCAAAAATGATGAAATTTAGAGCAAAAAGAGCCAATTTTGGATTTTGGGGCATCATGTGCCAAATTGGTGCATGATACGCCAAAATCTAGATAGCTAGTGCATGATGTGTCAGGGATGACCTTTTCAAATTATGGCGGTTCGAGACAAATTTTTGCACAAATTTCCAAAGGACACTTGTTCTATGCACCCCTTGGAGTTATTCAATGCATCTAGACACTGGAAGATTCTTTTATGAATGGATATGACTCTTGGATCAAAAGAGACATCATTTGAATTTAAAAGAGTTGACTTTTAGAGTGAATTTTTGGAGGGAATTCTTTCAAGAGGAGGCAGTCCAAATTAAAGGAGAAGACTTCATAGAGAAGAAAGGGGGATTTGGTGTGTGACGAGTGAGGGAGAGAGAGAAAGTGGGGTGAGAGTTAGAGAGAGAGAAGAGGAGATTTTCTTCTGGGGTTGTAAGAGGAGAGAGAAGGTGAGAGATTCCTTCTTCATTAAATTTCTAAGAGAGAATTTGGAGTGATTTTAAAGAGAGAAAGGCTCGGAGTGAACTTCTAAGGAGTTGCTTGGGAAGGATCGTGAGATAAGTTGTATTTTTATTTCTTTTATTTTGTAAACTTATTTTTATATAAGAAATTCGTGTTTTATCGTATCCTTCTCATAAATTATAAGTAGTCTTCTTTATCCTTCTCCCTACTCTCAAGATAAAGTTTTGTGAAGAAAAGATTTTGTTTTCTATGATTTAAAATGATAATAATTTGTGATGTTTTGAACTCCGATCTTAATTTACTTTTTGATCTGGCCAATTTAATTGTTAAAACTAGTTGAGAGACATATGTTCTTCAATTAGATATGATTTCTATAAATTTGGAAGAATCTCATTTGATTTCATGGGAGAGCATTTCATCCATGAGATTGGGTGTAAATAAATAGGGAAAATACTTTGTTGGATTTTGAATTGAACATATTAAGGAGACAAATTAAAACCCTCAATTTGGTTATGTTGATTGGAAGCTAATGCAAGATTATTAGCCCTCAGAGAAGAATTAGGTTCCAAAATCTGGATTAATCAATAATCTTTATATCACTTGGAAGAGGGTAAAGAATAGGATTGCTTCTATTTGGCATAAAATAGTTTATATATATTTTCAAATAATTTGAATATCTTCACAAACCATATACTCATTATAAAAGGGAAGGATGCTTTCTTAATTTTGAACTTTCCGTAACAACAAAAGCTTTGTTTAATTTTTGCAATTTTACTTTTAAAAGTTTAGTATTTAGTTTAATTTAACTTCTCTAATCCTACATCTTAATTTAATTAGCATTCACTTAAGTAGTCAATTTTCAAACTTCACACTTTACTTTTATTTTTCATTTTTATTATAAAATAATTTTCATAATTTACTTTAGGATTTTCCAACTTCCCTATAATATCGATATCCAGGAATCCATTAGAGTCATTTAATACGTCAATGATATGTATACTTGCATTGATATTTAGGAGAGATTTTTTAGTTTGAAAAGAGTTTTAAAAGTTAAATTATATTTATAAAAAAGTATTTTTATTAGGATCATATTGCATATTTATTTTAGATCTGCCTGCATCTAGTTTTTGGCACTGTTAACTGGTGTCATCTTTATAAATTTTTGCATAGACAAATCTCCATATCAAGTTTTTGGTGTCGTTGCAGTGGAAGTAACGAAATGTTGACCTCACTTTTCATTAAGGTTTAGCTTTTCCTCTTCAGTAGCCTAATGTATAGCCATAGGACTTTCCAATTGACTATTCTTAGAAAACTAGACATGGAACCCTCAATGTTAGAAATTCTACACTCCTCTTTACTCAAATTGAAGTTCCACATATTGGTCCTAACCTCTAGCACTTAGTAGNACGGTCCAGCCTCTGGGTAGCCAAAGATTGAGCTATAACACTCGCCACACTTATGTCGTGGGTGAGAACTAAGAGCGACAAATATGTTACAAATATTGCCAAGTCAAAAGCACTGACTTCAAGGTAAGAAAGATATTCACAATAAGAAAAAAATAATGTTTTATTCATCCCAATCCACACCTTAATAAGCGTACATGATAAAATTCATTCTCACTCTCCCATAGCAGGACCAAGGCCCTATATTTGGCTGACGAGGCCTCACTAGGAACTTCGGATCTGCACCCGCTATGCCCAAAAAAAAAAGGATAAAGTGTGGGAGAGTGAGGCCCTTCCCTCATCTCAACTGGAATGCCCTCGGCTCATGACCGCCATTCCCCCACGCTTTCCACCATTATTCCTCAAACTTAAGAAAAACAACATGGGAGAATGTGAGAGAAGAGGCCGCCCGATCGGTGAGCGCTCGTTGGAAACACCAGTTTTTTCCATGTCTCGAGCTTCTTCTTCACTCCCACAGGAACAAGAGATGGCGAGGAAAAATGAGCACCCATTACCAGAAGACTTATGGGCCCTTCTGGCAGCAATGATCGAACAAAGATATTGGATCCCTTAGGGACTTGCTCAACACCTCCTTGCTCATGATCCAGCACACTCATTCACAAAGAGGACTTCCAACAGATTGTTGACTCAGACTGGAGTCTTGTTCAGCACCTGACCTAAAGAAAGCCCCATCTTTCCACAAACAACCGAAGAAAAAAAAATTAACACATAACCCATGTTGGATTTTTCGCTATTGCGAGAGGAGGTCACCTTTGCAGTCGGCTACAAGCTAGGCCATACAAGCCCCATTATTTTCCACTAGCAAATTCAAGTACAAGAGTAATCGGCTGAAACCCCATCTCTTCTCTTCTTTTTATAGGGGGTGTCAACGATCCCAATAGTGGTCACCCAATAGAAGCCTGCAAGTTGGCTCACTGTGACAAGATAACTCGACACCTGTCAAACTGGCACCGACATTACCACCTGATGACTGGTTTCCCAAAAAAGAAAGAAAAAAGGAGTTTATGTCATCATCGATGCAAGCTTTAAATGTTGATTCACCAAAGTTACGTGATGAGACGACAGTGTCAATTCCACTGAATGGTCGAGTCGACCGAAAAACCCCGCAAGAACCTCTGAGTCTAACTCTATGTTGACCTCACTTTTGGTTGAAGTTTAGTTTTTTCCTCTTTAGTAGTCTAAGGTCTAGCCATAGGACTTTTCTCTTAACTATTGTTAGAAAACTAGACAAGGAACCCTCACCATTAGAAATTTTGCATTGCACTTTACTCAACTTGAAGTTTCACATATTGGTCCTAACCTCTAGCACTTAGTAGGTGGGGTCATTATGGGGGANGTTGTTGACCTCAATTTTGGTTGAGGTTTATTTATTTCCTCTTTAGTAGCCTAAGGTCTAGCCATAGAACTTTCCTATTGACTATTCTTAAAACTAGACATGGAACCCTCACCATTAGGAATTCTACACTCTTCTCTACTCAACTTGGAGTTCCACATATTGGTCCTAACCTCTAGCACTTAGTAGGTGGGGTCACTATGGGGGAAACTCAAGATCAGTCACCCTTAGGATTGCTGGACCTTATGGTTGACCCTGGGTGTTGGTCTTGGGATAAGGCACTCACTTGCAACCACTTACACTCACAATCACTCACTACCCTAAACTCAGAACTTCCTGGCTTTGGTCCCTTGATACTCTTGGGATACTCATGTAGGTGGTCCCCTAAACCCACTGGCCTTAGGCTAGGGTTTAGCTAAGACCAGTGCATAGAGGACCCAAAATATGGTTTTCATTGGTCCATGGCTTATTAATGGTGGTTGGTACTCCAACTCTACCAAGATACCCAACCTACCCTTTTGCCCCTGAATTCCCCCAAATTACATAGATACTCGTGGGACCCCAAATTTGGCCAAAATTCCCAAATTTATTTAAAATAACCAACTTGATTCAAAAATCATTTTAATCACCTTGAAAACACCCAAACTACCCAAAATCACCAAAGTTGGCCAAATTACCAAAATACCCCTCTTTGCCCCAAAATTCCAAAAATTCTAAAAAAATCCCAAAAATTACCGAAACCTCTCAACTATTCCCAATTTCATTTTTCTCAACTATCACATGGCCCAATTCGACAAATTTGACCATCTTTGATCAAAACTCCCAAATTGCCCTTTAAAGGCCCATATTTTCCACAAATCACTCCAAATGTCTAGCCAATTGGTCTCAATTTACCCCAATTTCAATTCTAAGCTCAGATTCACCCTTGATATAACCAATATAGATTAAATCCAAACTCAATTGACCCATTCTTTGAGCCCAATTTTAATTTAGATCAAAACCCCAATTTTGGCCCCCTGACTTGGTTCCACCAAATTGAACCCATAGCCCACTCAATTGGCCACAATTTGTGTTGAAAAATCTTCATAGCATTCCCACACATCAAAGTTGACCTTTAATTGGCCTTGGTAAGACCTCAATTTCATTTGATTTCAACTTAAGTCCAAAAGCCCCAATATTGCCCCAAATTGGCCATGTCCTCAAATTTCACCAAATTGAGGGCCTTAGCCCCAAAATTTACACTCCATACCTTCATGAAAAATATTCACAACACCTTCCTTGATCATTTAAATCATTCAATTTGGACTTATCCTAAGGCTATCCCAACCTAGATCCATGTCTAGCCCAACATACCCAAGTTGACCTACCAATTGAACTCAAAATCACTTCAACCCTTCACAAAAAATCTTCATAACAATCATCTACATAATGTTGATCAATTAATTGGGTCAATTGACATGGCTAACCTAGCTTAAACCCAAATTTTGATCACTTGAACCCACATTGAACCTACACATTAAAGATGGCCTAACTACCCCAAAGTCATCAAATTAACTCCATCCCAGCCATTGGTTAGACCCTAAGACTGAGCCAAAACCCATCTAACCACCTAAACTAAGCCATGGACCAAAATTCCTNCTAAACTAAGACATGGACCAAAAGTCCCCCAAATTAAGGGATCTTATTTCCAAAAATACACATGCTTAAGATACCCTTACCAAAACTAAACCCCATTGCATTGAATTGCTTTGACAGATTCCCCTGGATGCCCTGAGCACCTAGCCACCTCCCCCTACCATGGCCGACTGGCCTAGTCACCAGAAAAGCTCAAAACCAAGAGCCACCCCCATGGAACTTCACCCAAATTAAACTTAGAGGCCAACTCAGCCAAATTAAGTTGTAGAGCTCCTTTGCCCTCCACCTAAGCAGCACAATGCACCCCCTAATTGGCCATGACAACCACCTCTTAGCCATTTTTATAAAAGCACCTCCCACGGCCATTGGAAGAGGTGCTGAAAATTTCTCAGAGAGACATCTCCAAATTGACCACATAACTTCCCTAAGATCCCCTCAGTGCATTACAACTGTTTTCCCTCACCAATTTCCACTTCCGAAGTTCAATTTTGAGCTCAAAATCTTTCCGCAAACTAGGAAAAAGCCTAATACACCTCCACAGACCACCAAACTCAAATTAACTTCACCCAAACCTTCACAACAGTGAAAGGAGCTAAAGCCCCATCAAATTCCCCTCTCACAAGCCTCTACCATAGCTCTAGACCAACACCCAAATCCGGCCGTGATCAAAATCATATGTATGCCTTACACCAAGATCAGAGACTCAATCCCTAGCCTCTTTAGATCACAACGAACGTGCCAAAACTCTCTGATTGAAGCTTCACTTCTCAGAGCAAAGGTATAAAACTTATCTCCCTCCCGAGCCTATTTTGATTCTCCATTTGATTAAACTTAACTTAATTGCATGATGATTGTATGGATGTGTTCGTCTCACTTAGACAAGTCCATAGGATCAAACCCAAAGTGATTTGGTTGAGTCTAGGCAGAGATCTTAAGGTTTTAGTGTGGATGGTCACGGGATCACTTTATCGGGGACGATGACGAGGAGTCGTTTGATCAAGCGTGTATCAAATAGATGGAGGAGATCGAGCCGGACAACGGTTCAGAACATAAACCGCGGGCTGAGTTAGCATTGAGGTAGACGATGATGTCAAATAGGAGCGCGCCACATGGAGCTTCGGAGGCGCCGTAGGTTGATGTGGCGCCACGCGTTTAAATAGATAAATAGGGATTTAAAAAAAATCAGAAAATGATCCCTAGCTTTGAAAATTCATATCTTGGTGTAGAAAAATCACAAAAATAAAATAAAAATACCCTCTTGTTCAGTGAACAGAGGAAAACAATGTGGAAATGATTTGTAGTCCATTTGATGCATATTTTATTTTTAGTTAATTACAAACTGATTTGAATGTTTTGATTCTCCATGCATGTAGTAATCACAATATGGCTTGAAATTCTAACATGGTGTTGTCACTGTTTTAGGGAACATTCCTTGATTTTCTAAAGTCAGAGGAGGTCCCTAGACAGAGAATCATATTTTTGAAGTTTATGTGCATTATTTGCTTAAAATAATCATGGAAATTAACTTGTTACTTAGAAAAATCCAAGAAAATTTTGGTAGGTTTATGATGACCAGAGAGCCTTTGGAAAAATTTGTCATCAGTCAAGTCATTCAAAATACACCTAATCTTTACAAACCCTAAATCACAAAAATAATTAATTTTAAAAAATACAAACAACACTTTCGAGCAGTAAAACAGAAAGAGGTAGCCTTCCCAACAGTGAAGAAGAAAGAAAGAAAGTACCCAATTTGTTCAGGATCCAGAGAACTCACCATAAAAATTCCAAAGCATTTTGAGTTCATTTGGTAACTTAAGTTGATTTTAAAAGATAAATAAAATTTTTGGCACTAAAATGATTTTTAAAAATCAAAATAAAACTTGAAAATTTAAAAAACTTAGTTTTTTGAGTTCTCTGTGATCAGGGGTATTTTCTAAAAATAAAATAATATTTAAAATAAAAACTTGATTTTTAACCTATTTTAAATAATTAAATAATTAAAAATCCCTAAAAATCACAAAAATAATAAAATTTATGTAAATGTTCTAAATTGCTTCCTAAGAACTTAGGAATAATTAGAATATTTGAATTTCAAAGCTTAAAAATAAATTTTAAAGGCTAAAAATGGGTTTTCACTAAAAATAATTCCAATAAATCAATTAAAACTTAGAAAAATATAAAATTTTCTCCTATGAGTTCTCTGACCTCAGGAGGATTTTTCAAAAATACAAAACTTAATTTTTCTCATTTAAATATTTTATATTTAATAAATACCTCAAAACTTAAAATAATTCTTAACATTCAAATAAAATTAAAAAAATCATGAAATTTGGTCTAAAGGCTTCTCTGGTCTAGGTCTACCTCCAGTAAAAATTTCAAGGAATTAACTTTTACCTTAGTCAAGTTAGGAATTTTCTTTGAAAAATCCTATTTTTGCATAAAAATAATTACATGAATTAAATTAAATTTTAAAAAATTACATTTTCTACTATGATGTCTTAATTAACCTATGAATGAGGTAGGATAAAAATTTCAAAGTCATTTGGATTAAATTTAATAAATTGTGAAATGTTAGAGCCTTAAGGTCAAGTGTGTGATTTTAGAAATTTAGCCTTAATTAACATTTAGCCTTAATTCTAGGAGGGAAATGGGCAACCTCTGATCTTAATTTGATGATTTGAAACACAAAGGGGTTAATTGGTATAAACCAACCTCACTTTCTTAATTGAAAAGATAAGTTAATAAATTTCTAGATTATTNCCAAAGTCAGAAGAGGTCCCTAGACAGTGAATCATATTTTTCAAGTTTATGTGCATTATTTGCTTAAATTCATCATAGAAATTAGCATGTTGCTTAGAAAAATTCAAGAAAAATTTGAAAGGTTTATGATGACCAAAGAACCTTTAGAAAAATTTCTCATGAGCTAAGTCATTCAAAATACACCGAAGCTTTACAAAAGCTAAATCACTAAGATAATTAATTTTGAAAAATACAAACAACAAAATGACTTGATTTTTTATCTCCACTGTTGTTTAGGATCCAGAGAACTCACCTTAAAACTTTCAAAGCATTTTGAGTTTATTTGATGGCCTAAGTTGATTTTTAAAGATAAGTATCATTTTAACACTTAAATGATTTTTTTTTTAAAATCAAAATATAACTCAAAAATTTACAAAAACTTATTTTTTGAGTCCTCTGTGATCAGGGGTATTTTCTAAAAATAAAATGGTGTTTAAAATAAAAACTTAATTTTTGAGCTCAATTTAAATATTTAAATAATTAAAAATCCATAAAAATCAAAAAAATGATAAAATTCATGGAAATGTTCTAAATTACTTCTTAAGCACTTAGGAATAATTGGGATATTTTTTTTAATTTTCTAAAATAAAGATATTGTATTTTCAAGCTTAAAAATAATTTTTTAAAGGCTAAAATGGATTTTGACTAAAATAATTCCAATAAATCAAATAAAACTAAAAAAAACATAAAAATTCTCCTCTAGGTTCTTTGACCTCAGGAAAATTTTTGAAAAATACAAAACTTAATTTTCCCCATTTAAAATATTTTATATTTAATAAATATCCTAGCAATTAAAATAATTCCAATAATTTAAATAAAATTCAAAAAATCATGAAATTTGTTCCAAAAGCTTCTCTAGCCTAGGTCTACCTCTAGTAAAAATTTCAAGTGATTAGGCTTCACTTTGGTCAAGTTAGCAAATTTTCTTTGAAAAATACCAATTTTTGCATGAAAATAATTATATAAATTAAATTAATTTTTGAAAAATCACATTTTATCATCTGATATCTTAATTGACCTATGAATGAGGTTGGATAAAAATTTCAAAGTCATTTGAATTAGGTTTAACAAATTATGAAGTGTTAGAGCCTTACGAGCAAGTGTGTAATTTTGGAAATTTAGCCTTAATTAACATTTAGTCTTCATTCAAGGAGGGAAACGAGTAACCTCTAATCTTAATCAGTTTATTTGGATGTTTGAAATACAAGGGGTTAATTGGTAGAAATCAACCTCACTTTCTTAATTAAAAGGATAAGTTAATAAATTTCTAAATTATTAAAATTTGGAAGAAACCAACCTTACTTTCTTAATTAAAAAGATAAGTTAATAGATTTCTAAATTAGTAAAATTTGGAAGTTTATTGCCCAGGACTTAGGGGTATGACTTTTGAAGTCAACAATTAATCAATTTAATACCCCTATTTTGTAGACTTTGGGGTATGACTTTTGAAGTCAATAATTAATTAATTTAATATCCCTATTTGATTTTCAAATGAAATTCAAATAATGAATCATGATCACTTAAAGCTTAACCTTTTCAAAACTAATTAAGACACTCACCTAGGTTTTAACGGCTTAGTAATAATCTAAGTTAAATCAAGACTGATTAAATGAGAATTAGAAAAACAAACACAATTAAAATTAAAACATCTTTCANTTGTAGGGGTGTAAACGAGTTGAACACGAGCGAGCCCAGGTTCAGCTCGTGTTTTGCTCATTTGTTTAACGAGTTGAACATGAGTTGTTCACGAACAAAGAGTCGTTTTGACAACCCTAATCACGAAACCATAAGATGTTAAGGGTTGAAGCAAAATTTAAAGATTATTGTTTTATATTAAAGCATCATTTGAATCTAATTTAATAGTTTTTATTCTATTTTATTAATTAATTCTTTTAATTGATTATAAATCTTTGTAGCCTTGTAGTTAATTAATTTTTTTAAAAATACTACTCATCAATATATATATATATANCAAATTTCAAAATATAAAACAACTCAAAATTTAATCACAAACATCACACAAAACTACAATTGCAACTAAATTAAGACGTCTCTATCGGATGATCGATATTTCTTCGGAGGAGGTAACCTACGGTTGCTAATGAGGCTTCCCACGATCTAAATGAAATTATGGAACACATTAAGTTGAGTTTAGTAAGTTCATTTGGACTAAGTGA
>JXCR01140946.1:879610-914991 GCA_002079205.1 Phalaenopsis hybrid cultivar
GCAATTCCAAGCCTTTTAAAATTGAAAAGACCTAGTCTCTGGAGATGGTTATCTGCTCGCTAATGACATGTTCTGTGAAAGGGTGTAGAGAAAATCGTCTTAGAGACAAGTCCTCAAGGGTAACCCCAGGAGGTGAAGACAAGATCAACGCCTAGCTAAAGGGATAAACCCTGCCCAGGCAAAGGAGGGAGGGTATTATCCCAACCCACAATTACGTAGATTTTTAAGCTCTGAAAAATGACAAAAAACATGATTAAATTTATATTTAAACGACTAGTGTGTAAAATAATATTTTATAAAATTTAGAATTTGATTTATATTTTATACACTAGAGGTTCTACGCAAATATACATGTTGTTTCAAGTAATATAAAGTTTCTTTTAAGACCCCAAGTATCGATCCCACAAAGAAGCAAAGTAAGAAATCACTTAGGCTAATTATAGTATACTACTATCAAGCCTTAGTTTGGTGTGTCAATCAAAGTGGTTTTTCTAATAACTATTCCTAAATGAAAATCTTAAATCTAAAAATAACTTATCTGGATGAATTGATTTGGAGAATTTTGAGATGTTAAAGACTATCCTTCTTGTGCAATTGACCTAAATAATGTGTAGGAATGAAATGTTCAGAATTTAATGTAACTAGTGATAAATAAGAGCATAGTTATTCTTTAACCCCTCTTAGTGCTAGCAAAGAACGTTGGTTAACCTAGAGTGTTTCACTAGCTTGTGTGGTAGTGTTGAGTAGATTCTAGTCTCTCACTTCCAGATTACCCGTTGTGCCCTCTCTATAGGACCTATTAGGGACCCTTACCATCAAAACTCTAGACCAAATTGATAAAAGAATCTAGTCTTTCATCCTATAAACATCAATTCTACGCTCATCAAAACATATCTTTTTTATCTATTTGCACTCTCCCTCAGGTGATCACAACGACTCTAACCAAGGTGAAATGTGGTACTCACTAGTTGGTGAAATCATAGCCCTCTTGGGTCATTATATTTCACAATGAATTTTAATATTACAAATGATTAGTTTGTAAAGTAAATTAAGAGCCAGTGAAAATACTATCAAATTAATTAAATAAGAGAATATCTATGCAAATCTAAATTCCTAAACATGCATATATCTCATTGCAAAAAAAAGTAAAATGAAAATAATGACATAAACATTAAAAGAATTGATAGAATCAATTAATAAATTATATGCCAACAATGAGCATATGTCTCTCTACTCTCTTTCGAATCTATAGGTACACTTAGTATTCTATTATTTTTTTGCAACTATCTCTCACCTAGAAGCTCCTAATAGAAACATATTATTATATTACATTTTCTTATAAGTCACATTGCAACCTAAACTATTTTACTAGCCAACCGGTCAATGTGAGTGCACTCAAGTTGCAAGATCACTACCCTCCCGAGTCTTAGTTTCACATGCAACAAATTTTAACATAACTTATTGCCACTTAAGTTATGTCAATGAAACAAATGAGATATTACTTATCACATAGAAATAAAAATTATTCTATCATAAAATAAATTTTCCTACACAAGCCACTAATTCATATTAAAAGAAAAGAGTAATAAAAATACTTATGAAACATGGATAAAAAACAACACAAAACTTCGTTTAAGTCAAAGAAAATTCACTAGAAAGTGTTTACAACAATTACAAGATAATGATGAATACAATACTTAGTTTTTTTCCTCTGAAAGAAAGATGAAAATCTTTCTAAATCCCTCGCCAATCTCACCAGAAAATGGGGAAATCTACATCTTCATAGACTAACACCAAACTCTCTGTAAAATCCTTTAAAATTCCTCCAAGAAAACTAACTAATTCTTTCCATGAGAGGCGCTAACCTCCTTATATAAAGAGACACTAAAACCCCTCCTCTCTTCAAGAGACACATCTCTTAATCCAAAAGACACACCCTTTCACTCCAAAAGACACATCTCTTCATTCAAGAGCCTTTCCAAGTGCCTAGATTCATTTAACCACTTCATGGGGTGTGCAAGCCATCCAGACGCTTCCAGAACATCCCAGAATTAATTAAATAAGAGTATCTATGCAAATCTAAATTCCTAAACGGCATGTATTTCATTGCAAAAAATTAAAATGAAAATAATGATATAAACAGTAAAAGAATTGATATAATTAATTAATAAATTATGTGCCAACAAGAAACATATGTCTGTCTACTCTCTTTTGAGTCTATAGGTACACTTAGTATTCTATTATTTTTTTGAAATTATCTCTCAAATAGAAGCTCCTAATAGAAACATATCATTATATTACATTTCCTTAAAAGTTGCATTGCCACCTAAACTATTTTACTAGCCAACTGGTCAATGTGAGTGCACTTAAGTTGCAAGATCACTACTCTCCCGAGTTTTAGTTTCACATGCAACAAATTTTAACATAACTTATTGCCATTTAAGTTATGTCAATGAAACAAATGAGATATTTCTTATCACATAAAAATAAAAATTATTCTATCATAAAATAAATTTTCCTACACAAGCCACTACTTCATATTAACAGAAAAAAATAATAAAAAAAATACTTATGAAGCATGAATAAAACACAACACAAAACTTCGTTTAAGTCAAAGAAAATCCAATAGAAAGAGTTTACAACAATTACAAGATAATGATGAACGCAATACTTAGTTTTTTCCCTATGAAAGGAAGATAAATTTCTCTCTAAATCCCTCGCCAATCTCTCCAGAAAATGGAGAAATCTACATCTTCATAGACTAACGCCAAACTCTCTGTAAAATCCTTTAAAATTCCTCCTTAAAAACTCACTAACTCTTTCCATGAGAGGCGCCAACCTCCTTATATAAATAAACACAAAACTCCCTCCTTTCTTCAAGAGACACGTCTCTTAATCCAAAAGGCACACCCTTTCACTCCAAGAGACACATCTCTTCAGAGCCTTTCAAGTTCCTAGGTTCATTTAACTATTTCATGGGGGTGTGCAAGCCATCCAGAAGCTTCCAGAGCATCCCAGAATGGCCCGGAATCGCCCGAAAGCCGTAAAAAAATGTCTCGGCTGCAATAACACCAGAATCGGAACAATAGCACCTATTTATAGTCATGTATGGCGCTGTAGCGCCACCTTGCGAGCATCAAACCTCTTTTGCTCCATTTTGGCTCTGTTTCGCTTTGTTTGAGCTCTGGTTTGCTCATAGTGTTATACTTATAAGATAAACATGAAAATATCATTTTTTTAAAGTGTAATTTTATTCAAAAATAAGTGATAAATATAAAGAAAGTTAGACATAGAAAGTCATATCAAAATGCACTAGATCAGAATTTTCTTTCTTGCTCAATTTGGCTCCAAATTGCATCGTTTTTACTTCATTTTCGCTAAAAGTCCATTTGTTATACCTGAAGACAAAAACATTCAAAATACAATCTTTTAAAGTGTAGTATCATTATATATATATATATATGTGTAGGAATGAAATGTTCAGAATTTAATGTAACTAGTGATAAANTTGGGTTCCTTGAGCTCCTAGGCTCCTCCCCCTGGCTGGCTGACCAGCATAGTGGCCAGAAAATGACAAAACCAAGAGCCACCCCCATGGGATTAAACCCAATATAAACCTAGAGGCCACATCATCCAAATTAAAGCTTAGAGCCTCTCTGCCCACCACCTAGGCAGCACATTTCACCCCCAATTGGCCATGGTAGCAAGCCTAAGGCCATTTTTATAACCTCTCCACAACCATAGAGAGAGAGAGAGAGAGCTAAAAATTACACTAAAAGACTTCCCCAAATTGATCCCAAACCCTCTTTGAGACCTCCTTAGTGTAGCCCAACCATCACATTGCCCTGAATCCCCTTGCCAGAGCCCAATTTTTGAGCTCAAAACCTTTTCAGAGACAGAACAAAACTCTCCACACCTCCACAATCTAATAAAATCTAATTAAACTCACCCACACCTTCACAACAGTGAAAGGAGATAAAGCCCCATCAAATTACCCTCTCACAGAGCCTCTACCATAGCTCTAGACCAACAACCAAATCCGGCTATGATCGAAATCATATCTAGGCCTCACACCAAGACAAGAGACTCAATCCCTAGCCTCTTTTGAACACAAAAAACGTGTCAAGGCTCTCTCATTGAAGCTTCACTTCTCAGAGTAAAGGTATAAAACTTCTCTCCCTCCCAAGCCTATTTTGATTCTCCATTTAATTAAGCATAATTTAATTACATGATTACCATATGGATGTGTTTGTCTCACTTATACGAGTCCATAGGTTCAACCCTGAAGTGATTTGGTTGAGTCTAGGCTGAGATCTTAAGGTTTCAATGTGGACCGTCACGAGATCACTCTATCAGGGACGATGACGGGGAGTCGTTTGATCAAGCGTGTATCGAATAGACGAAGGATATCAAGCCGGATAGCGCTTCAAAACATAAATCGCGGGCCGAATTAATAGCTCCATGGACGGCGGCATCTAACCAGAGCGCGCCACGCTGCCTTCGGAGCTGCCTAGGATCTAATCAGCACGTGCTGTTCAAATAGATAAATCGGGATTTTTCCCATTTATTTAAATACCCCTAACTTAAAAAATTTATATCTTGGTGTACAAAAATCACAAAAATAAAATAAAAAAATCCCCTTGCTTAGTGAAAAAGAAAAAATAATGTGGAAATAATTTTAAGTACGTGTGATGCATATTTTATTTTTAAATAATTAAACACTAATTTGAATCTTTTGATTCTCCATGCATGTAGACTTATCACCATAGGTTGAATTTTTGGCATGTTGTAGCCTCTATCAAAGGGAACATTCTCTGATTTTTCCAAAGTCAGAGGAAGTCCCTAGACAGAGGATCATATTTTTCAAGTTTATGTGCATTATTTGCTTGAAATAATCATAAAAATTAGAATGTTGCTTAGAAAAATCTAAAAAAATTTTGGAAGGTTTACTATGATTAGAGAACCTTTGGGAAAATTTCTCATGAGTCAAGTCATTCAAAATACACCTGTTTTTTACAAACCCTAAATCACTAAGATAATTAATTTTAAAAAATACAAACAACAAAATGACTTGAATTTTGATCTCCACTATTATTTAAGATCCAGAGAACTCACCATAAAAAATTCAAAGTATTTTGAGTTCATTTGATAACTTAAGTTGATTTTTAAAAAATAAATATAATTTTTGCAGTTAAATGATTTTTTAAAAAATAAAAATATTATTAAAAAATTTAAAAAAAAACTTATTTTTTTGAGTTCTCTGTGATTAGGGGTATTTTCTAAAAATAAAATGAAATTTAAAATAAAAACTTGATTTTAAACCTATTTTAAATATTTAAATAATTAAAAATAAAAAAAATAATAAAATTCATGGAAATGTTCTAAATTGTTTCGTAAGGACTTAGGAACAATTGAAATATTTTTCCTGGTTTCCTAAATAAATATATTGAATTTTAAAGCTTGAAAATAATTTTTAAAGGCTANGTTACCACAAATCATTTGATGTATCACAAAACTTAAAACATCCTTTTGAATTTACAGGAGTCCCCCAGACAAGGTAACCCGTGGTTGCTAATTAGATCTCCTTGGTTTAAATAAGTGTAACAACTTGTTTAAGCTAAGTAAGTTCAAAAGAAAATAGTGGTACCAGAATGAGGGGACCGTGGGATCCTAAACAGTGTTGCTCTAATCAACTTTAACCCCCCCCCCCTTAACATTAAAACATCTGGTTAAACCTTTTGGACCTTAGACTTTAGGACTACTACTTCATCGAGGAGCTTGAAGCTAACTCTGCGGGAAGCAATCTACAATAACTATCTACAACAACACGAGGATCTACAACAACACATCTTTCCTTAAAATTAAATAAATAAGCCATAGGACTTTGAGGTCATTTGCCTAGTGCAACATAAATCCTCACTTTGTCTTTAGGCCTTTGTATAGCTCTGCTAAACAATTTAAGCCCTAACTCACTGATCCCGTTACTGCTTATGTGCACAGTATAAGAATGGCTTTAATGATCTTTTTTACTTATGTTATCTTACTTTACAATAGAACTGAAAACTTGATCCTGGTGAAAATAAGAATTTAACTTTTTAATTTATATATATAGTAGGATACTACACACGTATACGCATCATTATCAAGTAATATAGGACTTTCTGATTAAGACCTAAATATCAAATCCACAGGGAAATATGCCATATGCACAAACTTTTTATTTTAAAAAGACAATTACTTAAACTATAGATATTTTCTCAATAAGTAAAATTCAATTCTTTTTGGTATTTTGATATTTTGATAAAACAGTAAAACTTCTAAAGATAACTCGAGTTTATGTAAAAAGAAAAGCACTTGATATGAAAATATCTTTCTCCTTATCATGAATTAGTAACAAGTATATAAATTTTACTATGGAGGTATGCAAAGTGTGTTGTCCCAAATAGGAGCAATACTATTATTTACCCTTACTAGAGATGCTATAAAGAACATTGGCTAATTTAAAGTTTGAATAGTTCTAAAGACTGACTAGGCAGAGAAGATACCAGCTCTCACTCTAGAGTTCCTTCGATTCCCGCCACCTTGGGGCTAACATCTTGTATCAGAACCTAAAACAATAAATCAAGTTGGGGGCTCTAACCTATCACTTTAAAGTCCTCTAACTCTACACCTTTCAAAGTTTATTTCCCTTGAGAAAATATTCCTAAGTACAAAACACTTAACACACATTTACAATTAAACACATAAGTGACACAAACACTAAACCCAAGACATAAACAACTAACACATTAAAACATTACTCCAAACACACAATTCCTAACACTTAACTTAATGCCACTCTTCATTAGAAGGAAAAAATTCTTGTCTCTCAATAGTCTCTCCAGGAATATAAAGTTGTAAAATGGACAGTGGTGACAAGCTCTAATACTATCATCTTCGATTCACTTTTGCTTAAGGAACTTCACCTTATCCACTTCCTCTACATAACTGGTATGACTGAATTGCATCTTAAGTTGCCACCCAATATGTTCTAGATGAGCATGCAATTCAAGTACCTTAGTCTCTAATACAGATATAGTATTCTCCATCTGGTTAATATTCTTTGATATCCCTTCAATACTAATAGCTAAGAAATCGTTATACATTTCTTGTGCGCTTTGACTAATGAACTTCTACCTCATGGCATCTTCCTTCTTCTTCAAATCCATCTTCCATGAAGACATTTTCTCTAAATCTCTCTCTTTCTTAGACTTTTAGGGAAAAAAATAATCTAGGTTGAAATTCCTTCACCAACCCCTTCTATTTATAGGCCTAATTCCCCCTCATAACTTCTAGGCACGACTAGAAACTGCCACAATTACACCTTCTAGAAATCAAAATTTGCACATGTGATTAAATTGTCGCGCTTAAGCACCGGATCTGGCGCTTAAGCACCAGTGCACATTTTTGCATCAGTCAACTTAACTTCTAAATTCTCACTCTAACATGTCTAGGTCACTAAAAAAAGTCTAAAAATCATTACTAGCACATAATAAACTCAAAAATACTACCCCAAATTTCTTAATCAGACTCAAAACAACAATCAAAGCAAAAATACACTGATAACTATGGGTTGCCTCCCACAAAGCGCTTGGTTTTATGTCGTTATCCCGACGTAACCAGTGCTCATTCTGGTTGACCCAACATCATTCCATCATTATATTTATGCTGATCCCTTATATAATAAGGTTTCAGTCTATGTCCATTCACTTTAAAAATTTTCTCAAAATTAGGATCTTTAATATCCACAACTCCATAAGGATAAACTTTCATCACAACAAATGGGCCCATTCACCTGGCCTTAAGTTTGCCTGGAAATAATCTTAACCTTGCATTATATAGCAAAACTTGTTGCCTTAGCTGAAAATTTTTAGAAAGAATTTTTCGTTCATGCCACATTTTCATCTTTTCTTTATAAATCATAACACTCTCATAAGATTCATTTCCTATCTCTTCAAGCTCATTTAATTGTAACTATCTTTTCTCACTAACATCTTTTAAATTATAATTGAACTCTTTAATAGCCTAATATGCTTTATGCTTAAGTTCAACTGGTAAGTGACAAGCTTTCACAAATATTAGCCTATTTGGAACATCCCTATAGGAGTTCTATATACAGTCCTAAAAGCCCACAAAGCATAGTCAAGTTTGACTGACCAATCCATTTTTTTTATATTCACAGATTTTTCTATATATCTTTTAATTTCTTGATTGGATAATTCAACCAAACCACTTGTCTGACGATGATAAGCAGTAGCAATCCTATGATTTATATGATAGTNACGTGTTATTCACCGTGTTATCCACGTCAAAAACACATGTTATTTAAAGTATTATTCACGTGTTATTCAAGCGTATTCTTCACGTCTTATCCATGTGTTATTCACAGGTTATCTACGTGTTATTCACTTGTTATTCACATGTTATTCAAGTGATATTTACTTGTTATCCAGCGTGTTATCCATGTGTTATTCAACGTGTTATTTAGAGTGTTATTCAAGTTTTACTACCATGTTATTTACGTGTTATTCAAGTGTTATTCAGCGTGTTATCCTCATTTTATTCTACTGTTATTAAAGTTTTAATCATGTTTTTTCAGTGTGTTATCCACATTTTATCCAAGTATTATTTAACTGTTATCCACGTGTTATTCACATGTTATTCAACATGTAATTTACTTGTTATTCATGTCTTGTCCATGTGTTATCCACGTGTTATGCATGTGTTATTCTAGTGTTATTCACGTGTTATCTATGTGTTATTCAACATGTAATAGAATTGATATATATGATAATCAATTTTTCCACATTTGACTAAGCTTAAGACAAAAATATTTGAAAAAAAACATATTATAAACCACCAATTACTTCTTTCTTACAATGTTTAAAGATGTTACAGTATACCAACATATAAAATTTCAATTAATCTATATCTCACTTATGGAATCCATCAATAGTCCAGTGTATGTTTCAATTAGTTGCGGTGTATAGTATTCCTGCAATAGGGGAGTAATACCAAGTTCAATTTAAGTAAATTATTTTGTATAAAAGGCAGTCAAATGATACTGAATTTTAGCAACATACCTAGGTCAGATAATCTGTCAAACTTTCCTCGAATGCATCAACAGCTTCACAGCTAGTTGCTGCTTCTTGTTCCATTCCAGAATGCAATGGTTAAAGTTAGAAGTATGCATTATATATGGTATGAAAGAAATACTAAATCAAAAAATTTGTACTTTTAGCTTTCTTATTTTTCTCCCAATATCCTTTCAATCTAAACGTAGATACTCCTTTAGGCCTCTTTTTAGCAGGGTCGTTCAGATTGCATTCTATATTTGTAACTTTTTTCTTCTTTTTTGTTTTCTTTACTTCGACCGTTCTCCCTACTAGAGCATCCTCAATATCTCTAGATAAATTTTTAAATGTCTCCCACAAACACTCCTCAGCTAACTCATTTCCTAGTGCTCTATTAATGAGTTGATATGTAAATTTGTGAGAGCATGACAAGAATAGAAGGGCACTTGATGAAACGTTATTCAACCAGGAGACTTTTAGATCTTCTCAACCAAACCTCTTATACATGTCTCTTTTAGCATTGATGGACCACCGCAATAAAAAATATTTCTCCAGAATCACCTTTATTTTGGCGACACTGAGAACAAATAGTGCATGGGAGCACAACAGACCCATTATCTCAAATTTTTTGCAACTACATGTAACCTCACAAGTAACTTTGTCAACTAACACAGTCCAGGGCTGCCTTGTCCCATCATCATCCAATCTTCATACGTAATATTTCGTCTTGCTCTCCATTGATACTTCAGCTGTAAGCCGACATAAGCCATTCAATAACTCTTGTTCAAACATTGAGTAAAGCTTCCTTGTATAGAATGAGGCAGCTTACCTTAGCATAGGATTGATTTTAACCATGGGCATTCTGATGGAGTGACCACATTTGAAATCTTCATCTTTCTCATTCCGTCACCACAGTTTCATTATGGTTTCAAGACTGATAAAACAATCCGTGAGAGAGCTAGTTGGTTTTGCAACACCATGAAAGACATTATTGGTCGACTCAGTTTTCTATGTTGATAAAGTTCCCATCCGAATATATCCTTATTAAATGTTGATGACCATATATGCCTTATACGTTACATTTCATCTAAACATACATTGCTTTGTAGTTCTCCCAACTCAATCATTAAGGACCGCGTTTCTTTGAACTCCTCCTCAGAATCACACTTGCTCAAGCATTTAAAAAAAAGACCACAGACACTCTTAGTATGCACTCCACAGTGTACTTTGGAAGACAATTTCTTGTAGATATGCCATTGACATAATCTGCGACGTGTTTGTGGGAGGCATTCTGCAATGGCTCTTGCTATTGCTTGATCCTGATCAGTAAATATTGTTATGGGATGTTTGTCTCCTAATATTCAAATGAATGATTTCAATAACCACGTGAATGAATCAGCAGTCTCATCAGACAAAAATCCAACTCCAAACAATACATTCTGTCAGTGGTGGTTAACCCTCATAAACGGAGCACAACATAAGTTATATTTATTTAATCTGTAGCTTGTATAAAAAATTATCACATCCCCAAAACAGTCATAATCCAGCCTGGATAATCCATCACTACAAAAAATGTTTGTTAACCTACCAAACTCATCTATTTGGAAATCCCAAGCAAACATGCTATCCCCGACTTGCCTCTCCATGAACAATTATATTAGAACATTGACATCCCCCTGTTCAATTCTTTGTATTCTTTCTCTTTGGATGAAATTAAAAGCATCTCTCTTAGAGCATTCTATACTCTCCACACCATCAACCTTTGTGGCAATGAAATTGTGTGCATGTGTTTCTCTGATCCCTGAACCTGCCATTGATCTCAACGCATCTGCATTCAACTCACTTATCCTTCTGCTGGAACGAAGAAGATGCTTATCACCAATTTCAGCCAAGGGATGATTATGATTTCAATGAATTTTTCCAATGTTCAATTTCCTTCGAAATCAACTGCAAATCGAACCATGAACTTACAGTCAATCCTCATGTCTGCTTTTTTGAACTTAACTGTGTTGTTAGGCTCTTTCTTGTAGCCAGTTTTTCCACAAATATAATATTTGATCTTGAGTTTCTTGGAGTTTGGCTAGTAGGTAGTATGGTCCTTTTTAACAGTGAATCCTACATGATGTGCATAGAAATGATAGCTTTCATATGCTTCTTCCTCATTGTGGACAATGCTGCTTAGAAACTTCTTTGCAATTGGATCATTGCAAGCGTGTGTTGCCTCACAGGACTGCATAATTGTTGACCTCACTTTTGGTTGAGGTTTTGTTTTTCATCTTTAGTAGCCTAAGGTCAAGCCATAGGACTTTCCTATTTACTATTCTTAGAAAACCAGACATGGAACTCTCACTATTAGAAATTTTGCACTCCTCTTTACTCAACTTGCAGTTCCACATATTAGTCCCAACCTCTAGCACTTAGTAGGTTGGGTCACTATTGGAGAACTCTAGGGGAGTTACCCTTAGGACTGGTGGACCTTAGGGTTGACCGTGGGTGTTGGTCTAGGGCTAAGGCACTCACTTGTAATCACTTGCACTCACAATCACTCCCTACCTTAAACCCAGAATTTGTAGGCTTTGGTCCCTTGATACTTTTGGGAGACTTATGTAGCTGGTCCCTTAAATCCATTAGCCCTTAGCTAGGGTTTGGTTAATATCACTACATAGAAGACCCAAAATGGGGTTTCTATTGTTCCATGGCATATTAATGGTGGTTGGAACTCCAACTCTACCAAGATACCCAATTTAGCCTTTTGCCCCTAAACTCCCCGAAATTACCTAGATATCCTTGGGACCCCAAATTTGGCCAAAATTTCCAAATCTACCCAAAATACCCAACTTGGTTCAAAAATTATTTCAAAACCTTTCAAAATACTCAAACTACACAAAATCACCAAATTTTCCAAATTACCGAAAGTGCCCCCTCTTTAGCCCTAAATTCCAAAAATTCCAAAAAATCTCAAAAATTCCTAAAACCTCCCAACTATTCCCAACTTCATTTTTCTCAACTGTCACATGACCAAATTTTGTCAATTTGACAACTTTTAACCAAAACCCCCAAATTGCCCTTTAAAGGCCCATATTTTCCTTAAATTACCTCAAATGTCTACACAATTGGTCTCAATTTACCCCACTTTCAAATCTAAACCCAAATTAACCTTGATGTGACTACTATAGACCACATCCAAGCTCAATTAGTCCATGATTTGAACCTAATTTTGAGCTAAACCAAAAACCCCAATTTTGGCCCTATGGCTTGCTTCCACCAAATTAAATCCATGGCGTACTCCATTTGCCACAATTTGTGTTAAAAAACCCTCATAACATTCCTACACATCAAATTTAACCATCAATTAGCCTTGTTTAGACCACAATTTTATTTGATTTCAACCTTTGTCCAAAAGCCCCAAATTTGGCCATGTCTTAAAATCCCACCAAATTGAGGGCCTTAACCTCAAAATTTCCACTCTATCCCTTCATAAAAAATCTTCACAACATCTCCCTTAATCATCTAAACCATTCAATTTGGACTTAGCCCAAACCTAGACCCATGTCTAGCCCAACATGGCCAAATTGACCAAATTTCAAAAATCTCTCAAATTGACCTACCAATTGAACTCAAAATCACTTCAACCATTCACCAAAAAATTTCATAACAATCATCTACACAATGTTGATCAATCAATTAGGTCAACTGACATGGAAAACCTAGCCCAAACCCAAACTTTGATCACTTGAACCCACATTGAACCTATGCATTAAAGATGGCCTAACTATCCCAAAATTATCAAATTAACTCCCCCTCAGCCATTGGTTAGACCCTAAGACTTACCCAAAACCCATCTAACCACCTAAACCAAGGCATGGACCAAAAGTCCCCCAAATTAAATGATCTTATTTCCAAAAATGCAAATGCTTAAGATACCCTTACCAAAACTAAACCTCAATGCATTAAATTGCTTTGACAGATTCCCCTGGATGCCCTAAACTCCAAGTAACCTCCCCCTGCCATGGCCGGCCGGCCTAGTCACTGGAGAAGCCAAAACTGAGGGCCACCCTCTCTTGAATCTCACCCAAATCAAACCTAGAGGCCAGCTCAGCCAAATCAAATTGTAGAGCTCCTCCGCCCTCCACCTAAGCACCATAATGCACCCAAACATTTGCCCTAAGTGCCACCCCATGGCCATTTTTATCGAGAATCGCCTCCACAGACATGGGAGGTGTGCTGAAAATTTCTTAAAGAGAGCCACCCAAACTTCTCATAGAGCTTCTCTGAGATTCCCTCAGTGCAATCCAACCCTCTTCCCCCACTGAATTCCACTATAGAAACTCAATTTTGAGCTTAAACCTTTGCTAAAAAACCATGATAGAGCTCATTACAATTCCACAGTCCAATAAACTTCAATTATTTGTGCCCACACCTTCACAATCGAGAAAGAAGCCAAAGCCCCATAAAATCCCCCTCTGAAATAGCTTCTACAATAGCTTTAGACCAACACTCGAAATCGGGTTTGATCAAAATCACACCTAGGTCTTACACCGAGAACAAAGACTCAATCCTTAGCCTCTTTGGATCACAACGAACGTGCCAAGACTCTCTGATCAAAGCTTCACTTCTTAGATCAAAGGTATAAAACTTCTCTATCTCCCGAGCCTATTTGAACTCTCCATTTATTTTGAGTTGATTTCATTGCATCATAACCGTATGGATATGTTTCTATAGGCTAGACGAGCATTTTAAAAAAAATTCACTTAATTTGGTTAAGAAATGAGAGAGATCTTAAGTCTAGAAGATGGATGGTTCTCGGGCAAGGCTATCGGGGACAATGAGTGGGAGCCGTCCGATCATGCGTGTATCAAACGGACAGTCGAGATCAAGCCGGACATCGCTTCGGAACATAAGCCGCAGGCCGAGTCAGTGCTGAAGTAGAGGGTGACATCGAATGGGAGCGCACCACGTGGAGCTTCAGAGCCGTCGTAGGTTGAGGTGGCACCGCGCGTTTAAATAGATAAATAGGGATTTAATTAATTCAGAAAATAACCCCTAACATAAAAAATTCATATCTTGGTGTAGAAAAATCACAAAAATAAAATAAAAATACCTTCTTGCTCAGTAAACAGAGGAAAACAATGTGGAAATAATTTTAAGTCCATGTGATGCATATTTTATTATTAATTAATTGAATACTAATTTGGATATATTGATTCTACATGGATGTAGTAATATCATTATGGCTTGAAATTTTAGCATGTTGTTTCCTCTATCCTAGAAAACATTGCCTGATTTTTCCAAAGTTAGTTGAGGTCCCTAGGCAGAGAATTAGATTTTTCAAGTTTATATGCATTATTGGCTTAAATTAATCATAGAAATTAGCATATTTCTTAGAAAAATCCAGAAAAATTTTAGAAGGTTTACTATGACCAGAGAACCCTTAGGAAAATTCCTCATGAGTCAAGTCATTCAAAATACACCTAATCTTCATAAACTCTAAATCACTAAAATAATTAACTTTGAAAAATAAAAACAATAAAATGACTTAATTTTTAATCTTTACTATTTTTTATGATCTAGCAAACTCACCATAAAAATTTTAAAGCATTTTGAGTTCATTTGGTAACTCAAGTTGATTTTTAAAGATAAATAACACTTTTGACACTTACATGATTTTTAAAAAATCAAAACATAACTCAAACATTTATAAATTTTTTTTAAAGTTCTCTGTGATCAGGAGTATTTTATAAAAATAAAATGATATTTAAAATAAAAACTTAATTTTTAACCTATTTTACATATTTTAATAATTAAAAATCCCTAAAAATCACAAAAATTATAAAATTCATGGAAATGTTCTAAATTGCTTTCTAAGCACTTAAGAACATTTACATTATTTTTCCTAATTTTCTAAATAAAGATACTGAATTTTAAAGCTTGAAAATAATTTTTAAAGGCTAAAAATGAGTTTTCACTAAAAATAATTCCAATAAATCAAATAAAAATTTAGATAAATATAAAATCTTCTCCTCTGAGTTCCCTGACCTTAGGAGCAGTTTTCAAAGATACAAAACTTAATTTTACCCATTTGAAATATTTTATATTTAATAAATAACCCAAAAATTAAAATATTTCTTAAAATTCAGATAAACTTAAAAAAAATTATGAAATTGGGTCTAAAGGTTTCTCTGGTCTACGTCTACCTCCCGTAAAACTTTTAAGTGATTAGGATTTACCTTGATCAAGTTAGGAATTTTTTTTGGAAAATCCTATTTTGCATAAAAATAATTATATAAATTAAATTAAATTTTTAAAAATCATATTTTCTCCTCTGATGTCTTAACTGACCCATGAATGAGGTAGGATAAAAATTTCAAAGTCATTTGAATTGAATTTGACAAATTATGAAGTGTTAGAGCCTTAGGGCCAAATATGTAATTTTGAAAATTTAGTCTTAATTAACATTTAGGCTTAATTTAAAGAGGGAAATGGGCAACCTCTAATCTTAATTTGGATGTTTGAAACATAAGGGGTTAATTGGTAGAAACCAACCTCACTTTCCCAATTGAAGTTTATTTGGATGTTTGAAACACAAGGGGTTAATTGGTAGAAACCAACCTCACTTTCTTAATTGAAAAGATTAAGTTAATAAATTTCTAAATTATTAAATTGGGAAGTTTATTAAAATAAAATGAACCTAGGGCTTAGGGGTATGACTTTTGAAGTCAGTAATTAATCAATTTAATACCCCTATGTTGATTTTCAAATTCAAATCATGAATTATGACCACCCAAAGCTTATTTTTTTCAAAACTAATTAAGACACTCACCTAGGTCTTAAGGGCTTAGTAGTGACTTAGGCTAAATTTTCAAAACTAACTAAGACACTCACCTAGGTCTTAAGGGCTTAGTAGTGACTTAGGCTAAACAAGGATTTGAAAAGTAAATATCAATTAAAACTAAGACGTCTTTCAAACACTACAAGCCTAATTAGGACTATGATTAGAAAAGTAAACATCATTGAAAATTAAAACATCTTTCAAACACTACAAGCCCAATTAGCCTGGGTCTTAAGGGCTTAGTAGTGACTTAGGCTAAATCAAGTTTCATTTAAATGAGGATTAGAAAAGTCTTAAGGGCTTAGTAGTGACTTAGGCTAAATCAAGTTTCATTTAAATGAGGATTAGAAAAAGTTTTAAGGGCTTAATAGTGACTTAGGCTAAATCAAGTTTCATTTAAATGAGGATTAGAAAAGTACAATTGAAAATTAGAACATCTTTCAAACACTACAAGCCCAATATTTTCAAAACTAACTAAGACACTCACCTAGGTCTTAAGGGCTTAGTAGTGACTTAGGCTAAACAAGGATTTGAAAAGTAAATATCAATTAAAACTAAGACGTCTTTCAAACACTACAAGCCTAATTAGGACTAAAGGATTCCTGGGTCTTAAGGGCTTAGTAGTGACTTAGGCTAAATCAAGTTTCATTTAAATGAGGATTAGAAAAGTCTTAAGGGCTTAGTAGTGACTTAGGCTAAATCAAGTTTCATTTAAATGAGGATTAGAAAAAGTTTTAAGGGCTTAATAGTGACTTAGGCTAAATCAAGTTTCATTTAAATGAGGATTAGAAAAGTAAGCTTAGTAGTGACTTAGGCTAAATCAAGTTTCATTTAAATAAGGATTAGAAAAGTAAATATCATTGAAAATTAAAACAACTTTCAAAAATTACAAGCCCAATTAGGACCAAAATTTGGTTAAGTGTTCCAATAACACTAGCTTGCCTCTTTAAGGGTCTTCACCCACATAATTTTCAAAATTAAATTACAGATGATAATTACCCTATCTTAGGGATAATTGATACATCAATGTTCATTGAGCATTAGGGTATTTAAAGGATGAATTATTAAGCAGCATAATAAGTTTAAAAGAACTCAGGATTTTCCACGAGGCAGCGAGAGAGTAGCACAGACCTCCTTCTTTCTCTAGATCTATTGGATACCTCAGAGATCTACTAAACTTAATATATTTTGCTTGACAACATCATCCTTAATTAAAAATGTTGGATACCTCGGAGATCTACTAAACTTAATATGTTTTGCTTGACAAAATTATCCTTAATTAAACTCTTAAGGACCACCAAAATATGACATAGGGTTAGAAAATTTACCAAAATCTTACCTTTTTTGCCTCTACATATAAACTGCCTTAACATGCCTTTTAAGTTTCAGGTGGTGGAACGAGAAGACTCATCAGGTACACTTTTACAGCTTTTTTTTCAGTGTTGTCTTTCTTATACTTTCATACTGTACTTTTATATCTGCAAATTTGCATGCTAAACAAAGAAACCACCCTGCATGAAAACTAAAACTATCAGGATAGCCACAAAACCAAAACCAAACTAAAATCAACAAAGATAAAATTCACCGCCACAACATTCAAAATATAAAACAGCTCAAAATTTAATCACAAACATCACACAAAACTACAATTGTAACTAAATTAAGATGTCTCTATTGGATGATCGGGAATTCCTTGGAGGAGGTAACCTATTGTTGCTAACGAGGCTTCCTACGGTTTAAATAAAATTATGGAACTCATTAAGTTGAGTTTAGTAAATTCATTTGGACTAAGTGAATCCAATAGAGGTGTCGGAACGAGGGTTTAGTAAGTTCATTTGGACTAAGTGAATCCAATAGAAAATAGTGATACCGGAACGAGGGAGCCGTAGGATCCTAACTGGTGTCGCTCTAATCAACTTTAATATGACCTCATAAAATTTAAAGATGCGTTTGATAAGTTCATTTGGACTAAGTGAATCCAATAGAAAATAGTGATGCCGGAACGAGGGATGGTGTCGCTCTAATCAACTTTAACATGCCTCCATAAAATTTAAAGAACTTCAATCATAAGGCCAGAACTCATTAAGTTGAGTTTAGTAAATTCATTTGGACTAAGTGAATCCAATCGAAAATAGTGGTCCTCGGAGGAGGTAACCTACGGTTGCTAACGAGGCTTCCCACGGTCTAAATGAAATTATGGTCCTCGGAGGAGGTAACCTACGGTGAGGCTTCTCACGATTTAAAAAAATTATGGAACTCATTAAGTTGGGTTTGATAAGTTCATTTGGACTAAGTGAATCTCTAAATGGGAAGATCAGGAACCCCTCGGAGGAGGTAACCTACGGTTGCTAACGAGGCTTCCCACGGTCTAAATGAATGGAACTCATTAAGTTGAGTTTAGTAAATTCATTTGGACTAAGTGATTCCAATAGAAAATATTAGTGCCGGGACGACGAAACCGTGGGATCTTGACCGGTGTCACTTTAATAAACTTTAATATGAGGTGCCGGGACGATGGAACCGTGGGATCTTGACCGGTGTCGCTCTAATCAACTTTAATATGCCCTCGGAGGAGGTAACCTACGGTTGCTAACGAGTTTTCCCACGGTCTAAATGAAATTATAGAACTCATTAAGTTGAGTTTAGTAAATTCATTTGGACTAAGTGAATCCAATAGAAAATAGTGGGTGTCGGAACGAGTGAACCATAGGATCCTCACCGGTGTCGCTCTAATCAACTTTAACATGCCCCCATAAAATTTAAAGAACTTCAACCATAGCTAATTGGTGTCGCTCTAATCAACTTTAATATGCCCTCATAAAATTTAAAGAACTTCAACCATAGGGACTGGTGTCACTCTAATCAACTTTAATATGCCCTCATAAAATTTAAAGAACTTCAACCATAGGGCCCACTGTTGCTCTAATCAACTTTAATATGCCCTCTATAAAATTTAAAGAACTTCAACCATAGGGCCACCTGATTTAAGCTCATAACTTCACACACTAGAAAATTCAAACTCGTCACGGCAAGGAGCTTGGAGCTAGCATGGTGGGCAGTACGACCATCTTCAACAGGAAAACCTGTCTTCCCCAGCTAAACCAGTCTTCCTTCCTTAGACTTAAACAACAAAGCCATAGGACTTTGAGGTTGCTTGCTTATGCAACATAAATCCTCAACTTATCTTTAGGCCTTTGTACAATCCTGCTATACAATATAAGCCCTAACTCATATTAGTATTCCGAGGTTGTCATCCATCTCACATTTGCCAGGCTATTTGTGTGATTGTTTCACAAAAATGTAAGCCCTAACAAATAAAATTGGTCGGATGAAACACCTAAATATTTCTCCTTAAAACTGAAGCCAAACAATAGGATAGCTTGGGAAGTCACCGAGGTTCTCCTCTGGATCCATAACATCCTTTAGTTCTTCCTCCTTTGAACTCTACAACAAAATGTTCCAAAATTGAACCAATCTCCTTTTACACCTCTACGCCTGATCTCATCGAAAAGTCCTATCCTTTGAAACTGATCACTTAAGATGTAATTAATTATAGGGGCTGCCCTTATAGGAAGCATGTCTGAACCTAGCTTAATACAAACCCTATTAAATTCTTTATATATTAAATATGGGAACTTGTCGACAAATATAAAGGTTTCGCAAACCAAATAGACGTCATATATTCTTTAGTTTATTTTATCGAGCCTCATCCTCAACTCTTGTGTTTATCCTTCGGGATAGATACAGGATTTGAGATACATCGCTCTTTCATTTAAACTATGAAAATATGGGCCATTTTGATTTCATATTTTTCTAAACTCAATATATATGTAAAATAAAAAGTCCTTCTGAAGCAAGCGACGGGATTTCAATTCCGGTGACCGACAGCTTCTTACGGGCAACTCCTTTCAAATAAAAATAGCTCTGACAACTTCTGGCGACTCCGCTGGGGATGAGCTTTTCTCTCCATACAAATCAAGAAATATTATCTTCACACCATCGATAATATCTCCATTCCCCTCTTGGACCAAATTACCCTTCTTTTGTTGGCATACTTTACCCATTTCTATCTTGGAAAAGTATAGCTAACTCCTTTGACTTCAGGACTGGTTGTTCAACCATCTTTGAATAGAGGGGTTCAGAAGGCCATTAAGGACTCTTTGAATTTTCATGTGGGGTCGGGCCCCCAATAGGTGTGTCGGTGGACTAGTTCCACCTGGGCATTGTCTGCCACTAAATGGGTCCCGAACTGGGTCCTAAAATACTTCACATCTCCCTTCCAAATTTGATTTTCTATTCCGCAAATTGAACCAAATCGTGTTGTGCTACGCGCACTTTGAAATTTTCTTATATTAATTAAATTTTACACTTTTTATTAAACAAGATTTTAAAATACCCATAAATTAAGACCCGCCCTGTCCACAGATCAACCTTTATTTTTAGTGCTTGTACTAAAAATTATGAGGTTTTTGGCCAAATAGCTAACCCCGAAACTTTCTGTTTTCAAGCCTGCTGCAATGGCCTACCAAACACTGACATTTTCATGCAACCTGTCGACGAGTCACAAAGCCTGCAACCTTGCTCCTACCATCAAATTCGGAGCTGGATTTGAAGATCTTGAGGTTATCCTCGAGAAATCCACGTTTATAGTAATGAAGGTTGCCACTCCGGAAATACAAGAACCATCAAGAACTGCCTTCAAGACTTCCTTACTTGCAAGAAATCTAAAACTACTGCCGTCGCGGCACCCGCCAAACCTACTAGCCCCTCTGCTGCTAAGAGGAAAGAAGTAATGATTGTTGAGGATCCGACTGAGGGATTAGCTGTCTCACCACCTGTATTTGAAATTAGATCAAGTTTAAGGACTGTATCGCTGACCCGAACTCAAAGAAGGAACCGTAACAGAAAAGTTCGGAGGGCTATTAAAGCCTAGGTTCCCAAGGAGACACTCGTTGAGGAGGAGCATCATCAAGATGAAGAAGTGTTACCGGAAATTTATCCACTCCTACGAGGGAGTAGATTCCATCCTCTAACAGATACCGATGGATACGAGAGTATCTGGAGAATCGCTGCCGCATTACCGTCACTTCATGGACACTGTGAAGAGAGAAAAAAGTTCACTCCTATCACTCAAGTTAATGCAATTTTCAGAAGGCTTACTACCAAAGAGGGATGTTCAGTTAGTGAGTTGCTTAAACGAGTGGGAGATGCAATTTCCCCTCGCATGAAGAAAGAAATTTTGAAGGGCGTCAAGTCCGCCAGACAATCTCACAAGACAACTAGAGTGCCACCTACTCGCATCCCCGTTTGATTCCGTTTATGAAAGAGAGTGGATACCGTAGTGGTTACTACTGATCACATTGCCACCAAGACCACAGGTCGTTAGCCGATTAAGTCAAGACTGGGTCTGAAGATCTTACCCGTCACTTATTATGGAGACATTCTTACAATCCTAAAGGCAAAGACAAGACAATTACCTGGCACTGTAGTTGGTCTACACCAAAGGGAGCATACTTTCCCTCAACATACCGATGTTTCTACTAAGATGCTCCGTCCTGAGACATCATCGTAAAAAAGGAAAAAGGTATGGATACCCAAGGTCGCCTCACCGATACAGTCCAGTGAACCCATGGGACAGAAAGTGAAACCAGTATCTGAAATATCTGACATCGTCGCGACAATAGCCAGCGAGATGGAGGAACAAGTAGAGCATGTCCATCAGGGTCCTCCGTATCTTGAAGCAATCAAGGAATCAATAATTGAAGAGAAAGTTGAGAAACTCTGGATCGAGATTTCTGAGTTAGCTTGAGAACACGGAGTTTCCATCGATAGTGACAATAAAAATTTTGATTACAATGATTACTTGGAGGAGGATTTCATTGATGTCCATGTGATCAAAACCAGAGCCACCACATCTGTACGCGAGGCTCAACCTCACACCAAAGAAAACATCGTAGATGAGCTGCATAGGGCTATCCTCCTAAGGGATGAGCAAGTTAGTATAGTAGAGAAAAGAATAGAAGAGATGACTGCAGCTATGACCGCCATGGACACCATTCAAGGGCAATCACAAGCTCCACAATTGGCTTCTCTAGAGATCAATCAGCCAGAGATCATACACTTCACAGATGAAAGAAGAGAGGTTACTTCAACAAACAGAGATGAGCAACATAGAAAGGATTCTCCATCAGGTGCTATACCAGAAAAGGAATTCAAGCAAATGGTTGAACAAGTGCGAGATGCCTTAACCCAATCTAAGGGTGGTGCATTGGTTCTAAAGGGTATACCTTACGAGGAGGAATTTGATGTCGTGCCTTTTCCCAAGGGTTTTGTGGCCCCAAACTTCAAGATATTTGATGGGACTAGAAATCCCAGACAACATATAGCACATTTTCGAGCCAGCTGTGGCAACATGAGAAATAGTGAAGCTCTACTCTTCCAGCAGTTCGTCAGCAACTTATCAGGAATTGCTTTCGACTGGTACGCTGACTTGCCTTATGGGTCAGTTAAAACATTTTCTAAATTGGAACAACTTTTTGTGAAAAGATTTGCCGGGGCACAACATCATGTGTCTATTCGAGAGCTCATGATGGAAAAGAAAAAGCCTAGCGAAACTTTGGTAGAATAAATTTTGAGGTGGAGAAACCTTAGCATGAAATGTGAACCTCAGCTATAGGAACATCATGTAATTAAAATTTTACTCAAGAGCATTCATGGTCCAGTAGCTTTCATACTCAAGGGACACACCATCAAATCCTTTGAAAAGCTGCTCAATAAAGCTAGCAGTCTTCAAGAGGAGATTAAGCACATGGAGCCACACAAAAGGGCTAAGGTGATCAGAGTGCTCGAAAAGAAATCAGGAGTAGTGGCGATCGTAGACAAAGGAAAGAAGTTGATAAAAATATATGTAGAAGAGCATCGTCAGTCTTCATCACAATACTCTCAAAAATAGAATAATCAACCGAACTAGCGACCGCCTCAAGAGGGATCACCTCGAACAAGGGATAAGAAAATGCCCCTATCAGAGCGACGTAAGACGGTGTATTCTTTCAAAGATGAAGCTATACCTAAAATATTCAGAAGTCTGATGAAGAGGCCAGAATTCAAACTACCAGATCCAAAGAAGCCCAAAGAGGTTGATAGGAAGAATGAACCTGTCGGCACTATTTTTTGTGTGGGGTTTGCCCGTAAGAAGCTGTCGGTCATCGAAATTAAAATCCCGTTGCCCGCTTCGGAAGGACGCTNAGTAGGTTAAAAATTTCAAAGTCATTTGAATTGAATTTGACAAATTATGAAGTGTTAGAGGCTTACGGGCAAATATGTTATTTCAGAAATTTAGCCTTAATTAACATTTATGATTAATTTAAAGAGGGAAATGGGTAACCTATAATTTTAATTTGGATGTTTGAAACATAAGGGTTTAATTAGTAGAAACCAACCTCACTTTCCCAATTGAAAAGATAGGATAATAAATTTCTAAATTATTAAAATTTGGAAGTTTATTAAAATAAAATGAACCTTAGGCTTAGGGGTATGACTTTTAAAGTCAGTAATTAATCAATTTAATACCACTATTTTGATTTTCAAATAAGTTTCAAACATGAATTATGACCACAAAAAGCTTAACCTTTTCAAAATTAATTAAGACACTCACTTAGGTCTTAAGGGCTTAGTAGTGAAGCTAAATCAAGGCTGATTAAATGAGTATTAGAAAAAAACAAACTCAATGAAAATTAAAACAGCTTTCAAACATTACAAGCCCAATTAGGACCAAAATTTGGCTAAGTGTTCCAATACCAATAACTTGTCTCTTTAAGGGTCTTCACGTGCATAATTTTCAAAATTAAATTACAAATGATAATTACCCTATTCTTAAGGATAATTGAGACATCAATGTTCATTGAGCATTAGTGTGTTTATAGGATGAATTATTAAGTATTATAATAAGTTTAAAAGAACTCGGGACTTTCCACCAGGCAGCGAGAGAGTAGCACGAACCCGCTTCTTTCTCTTGATCTGTTGGATACCTCAGAGATCTACTAAACTTAATATATTTTGCTTGGCAACATCATCCTTAAATAAACTCTTAAGGACCCACAAAGATATGACCTAGGGTTAGATAGGTTGTCAAAATTTTACTTTCCTGTTTCATATAAACTACCTTAACATGCCTTTTGAGTTTTAGGAGGTGGAACGAGAAGACTCGCTAGGTACGCTTTTACTTTTTTTTTAGCATTGTCTATCTTGTACTTCCATATTTTACTTTTATACCTGCAATTGGATAAAACACTATGTTAATACTATGACCCTCACTCCGATTCTCCCTCAAAAGGTTAAGAGTTTAGAGGTTAAGGAAGTCCGTAGTGTTGGTTAAAAGCTGATCAAATTTTACCGTGCTTCTACCTCTACTGAGCTCGAAAAACATGTAAATTTGGATGATGATCCAAATGAATTAATGGAATTGCCTTTTTGGTTACTTCTCGCCTTGTGTTCAAAAGTTAATTCAACAGGGAAACTAACCAAAACAAATGCAAAAAGATAAATTTCAACTTTTTGAAAAATTATGGAATTATAAAAGTCAAACTCCAAACTCAAAAGAGGGTCTCGGATTTGGTACAGTCGAACCAGTTGATGATTCTGAATTTTGCATGGTTGTTACTGGTGAGTCAGAAGAGGATTACCTCGATAGAGAGGATGACTCTACTGATCAACCAATAGAAGATGCTCCATCAGAATTTGAGGAGAAAATTACATCTACCATTGATGAATTGAAAGAGATTAACCACGGAAGTGAAGAACAACCACGACCTACATTTATAAGTTCTCTACTCAATGATGAAGAATCTGCAAAATTGATCAAACTATTAGCAAAATTCAAATATTGTTTTGCATGAAGCTACGATGAAATGTCAAAACCGTCCGCAAAAGTTGCAGACCATAAACTCGGGGAGGACAAGAATATAACCCCGGTAAAACTAGCTCCCAGGAGAATGCACCTCAAAATAGAACAACAAGTCATCGCCGAAGTGAAGAAATTAATAGACGCCAACTTTGTAAGAGAAGAACAATGCCCCACATGGTTGCCTAACATTGTACCTGTTAAGAAGAAAAACGGACAGATCCATGTTTGTGTCGACTTCAAAGATTTGAACAAGGCATGTCAAAAAGATGAATTTCCACTACCCATACCAAAGATGATGGTGGATATTGCTTCAACACATGAAATTTTCTCCTTCATGGACGGATCATCAGGATACAACCAAATCAAGATGGCTCCCGAGGATGCAGTACTTACAGCATTTAGGACACCGATTGGAATTTTCTACTACACAGTGATGTCATTCGACTTAAAGAACGCCGGAGCAATATATCAACACGTAATGAAAAAAATTTTTGACGTCCTCATTCACAACCAAGTAGAATGCTACGTGGATGATTTGGTCATCAAAACTAAACAAAAAATATACCATTTGTACGATTTTAGGATCTTGTTTGAACGGTTACGATGATATGACCTTAAAATGAATCCCTGAAAGTGCGCCTTCGGTGTTACTTCCATGAAATTTCTGGGGTTCGTTGTCCATCATCGGGGAATCGACATCGACCCGTATAAAATTAAAGTTATCTTGGAAATGCCTCCTCCTAAAACCTTAAAATAATTACGTTCCTTCCAGGGGAAGTTGGCATATCTGAGACGCTTTATTTCTAATCTCTCAAGTAGGTGTCAGCCTTTCTTGGCATTAATTAAAAAGGATGCCAAATTTGATTGGGAAGAAAAATGCCTGCGGGCTTTCGAGGACTTTAAAAAATATTTAATGACACCTCCTGCCTTGGTAGCCCCTATCCCAGGGAAATCGTTGATACTTTATACCGCGGCCTTAGATGACTCTCTTGGAGCCATTTTTGCCCAAGTCGATGATGAGTGTAAAGAAAATGCACTCTACTACTTGTGTCGTTACTTAATACCGACAGAGATAAGGTTTCCTTCTATTGAGAAGCATTGTCTGGCGTTAATTTTTGCCGCTCAAAAGCTTATACATTACATGCTTTCTCATAAGATTACCCTAATTTTGAAAGTTAATCTATTGCAATATCTGATGACCCGACCAACACTCTCCGGATGTTTAGCAAGATGGTCAATGATCTTATTAGAATTTGATATAACTTTTGTTCCCCTCTGTGCTATCAAGGGACAAATACTAGTAGACTTTCTCGCTGCACACCCACTACCAGCTGGGTCCTCTCTCAACTACGAGTTATCAGAAGAGAAAATACTACAAATAAAATTATCCAGTGCGCAACGCTTGGAGATGTAGTTTGATGGCGCTTCGTTAGCCAGAAAAGATAAAGGATCAGAAACAGTTATACCAGGCAAAGCAGGGATCAGTTTGATCTTTATCATGCCAGATAAGGGTATGTTAAGGTTCTCATACCACCTGACAGAGCCGTGCAACAACATTGAAGCAAAATATGAAGCTTTAATCATCAGATTAGGGATGACGATCTCAATGGATATAACAAACATTGCTATCTATGGCGACTCCCAACTAGTCATCCAGCAAGTCGCCAGAAAATACAGAATTTTGAAACCAAGATTAGAAGAATATCATCAATACACGATGAAACTCCTGGAGCAGATCCCCAATGTGACTTTCTACCATATTCTTATGAGAGATAATGCCCTTGTCGACACTCTAGCAAAACTCGTTAAGGAAATGGTATGTCCCCCGGAGGATTCCATTGAAATCACAATACAAGGAAAAGAAGTCTTGTCCCAGATAAATATCAAAACTCTACACAAGCTTGGAAAAGAAGAAATAATGAATACAGTTGCAGACATCAATGAAGATTGGTGCAAGCTATTAATATAATATTTACATACTAAAAAGTTGTCAGAAGACAAGTCTAAAGCACATCATATCATAAGAAGGGCCATGTCTTACACCATGGTGGGAAAAATTCTCTATAGAAGATCGTTCGATCAAATTTGGATACGATGTTTGAGCATAGCCGAAGCACAGAATATTGTTAAAGAGGTATATGCCGGATTGTGTGGTGCTCACCAGTCAGGGCCGAAAATAAAAATGAAGATCAAAAGACTCGAGTATTATTGGCCAGCAATGATGTCCGACTGCATGAATACAACCAAGAAATGCCACCAATGCCAAGTGCATGGAGTGGTCTTACACCAACCTCCAAATGTGCTACACTCAACTGTTGCCTCGTGGCCATTTGAGTGTTGGGGAACGGACATAATAGGTCCGATAGACCCTCCATCTTCCAAAGGACACATGTTTATACTTGGGTGGAGGCAGTACCGTTACGTGAGGTTACGACACAACACGTCCTTTAATTTTTCAAAAGCCAAATTGTTTACCATTTTGGGGTGCCGCGAAGAATAATTTTCGAGAATGGAACAGCTTTCAAAAGCACAAAGATCAAGAATTTCTTCAAAAGACATGTGATAGATTGGAAATACTCTACAATTTACTATCCCAGAGAAAATGGTATGACTGAAGCATTTAACAAAACACTGGTACAAATTTTGAAGAAAACACTCGACAAAAAAAAAGGGATTGTCACAACAAACTATTAGAAGCCTTGTTGGCCTACCGGATGACTTTCAGGACTCCCACTCAGTGTACACCCTATGTGCTCATGTACGGGTCTGAGGCTGTGCTATCGCTAGAAATCCAGACACCTTCTCTTAGAGTTGTTGTTGCCAATCAACTCACAATGAAAGAAAGTACAAAACTCATACTTGAAGAATTAGAGAGTCTCGAGGGAAAACAATTAGAAGCACAATAACATTTGGAGCTTTACTACGTGAAGATGGTACAAGCCCATGACAAATTGGTCTGCCCAAGGACATTCAAAGTTGGTGACCTCATACTTGTGCTCAAAAGCCTTATTCTTGCACGTTGCAAAATAGGTGGAAAATTTGAGCCAACTTGAGAAGGACCATTTGTCGTCAAAAAGGTATACACAAGAAGAACGTACCAGTTAGTGGAATTCCAGAATGAAAGACCCATGTTACCGATAAATGGGCGATACTTGAAAACCTATTACACAACATGATGCCGCTTGCCTTATCTTGCTTTGAAACTTTAAAGCTTTGATTGTTTTGGGGTTATCTATGTAGCCAAATGTCTATGATCGGGTCTAAATTTTGTATTTAACCTCAATATAATGAAAATTTGGAGAAAAAAATTTAAGCTTCAAATTATCTCCTTTCCACTTTTGTGTATAGTGTTCCACAAAAATTTAAACAAAAAACATACATAAATAAACAATTCATTTCACTAAAATAAGTTAAAATTCACTTTAATAAATATTTGTTTTGTTCTTGTTCATGCTAAGTTTTAGCCCACTGACTTTATTCCTGTTGTCTGCAGAAAAATGTCGAGACAGAGACTGATCTTTGCTTTCAAGGATGGCTGGAGCCTCGCACTGAATGAAGAGATGGTGCCACAGGGTGGTACCATAGACTTCAACATGGATTTTAACAAGGTTGAGATGGACTACGAAGGTCCTCTCATGAATGTAGTCAGCTGCAAAGAAAAAGAGGGATTACCTTCACTGCTGAGGGTGACCACCAAAGAAAATGTATCACACAAAGGCAAGAACGTGATAATAGAGCAAGATCCAATTGAAGGGCCCAACTGTCTGCCTCCATAGTAGCTACACCAGCTGGAGGCTTAATAGCTGCAAATAACGAACAAATGCCAAGTACTTCACCTCACAGGACGCAATGCAAGAACGCCGGCCGTAAGAAGTAGAGGGATTTTCTATGACAGGAACACAAACGTCAAAAAGAGACAAATAACTTGCTCACCCCTCTTCATGAGGGGCATATTTATGATCTAGATTTGAAAGAAACTTCTGCTAGCCTACCCACCACAGATGAATAACCAGGGTTCGGGACATAGTCAGATACACTTTCAATTTCAGATGTTTTATGCAAGGGCAATGCTGAAATACCAACACGGACATCAGCCACAAGGGCGTTTGTAGAATGCCCAGACTGCAATGTGCTACATTTACAACGTTTCGGTACATTAGAAGAGTATACCTCCAGCACCGATGGGTCTCAAACTTCAGATTTTATGATAGATGAGCCATACATCCCACTAGGGATAGATCAGTATGTACCATGGAGCCCAGGGTCGTACAATTTGCTAGACGTCGAGTCTCGTGTTCCAGATAAACCAGTGCCAGTTTGGGTTCTTGCCAATGCTTGGAGGGAGGAACGTCCGCGACACCTACCGACCCCTAGTACGTTGGAGTACTGTAAGATAAGCAAAGTAAATAAAAGTGAATTTGAATTTTACGAAGAAGTTCAGGAAAAATTCATCAACATACTGGAGGGATTAGAACTCTATACTAGAGTCTTCTAAGAGACTGACGAACAAAGTATACTTGACTGCATTTTGACCTAAGGGACAGAGGTCGAGCAGGTTTACTTATGAAAAGGACCTATTCTGAGCCAAACAAATGAATGCAAGGAAAAGGGAGGATTACTATTCAGTGTGGCTGCTGCTACAACTTTACAAATGACAGAGAGGGGAATCCCCCTAGGATCCTCAGACACGACCAAGTAGAACCACTACCGCCAATGATAAAGTGGATGATCAAAAGAATGGTCTAATGGAGTATTCTGCCTACTACCTGCATTCCAAAAAGTTGTATATTCAACATCTACGAGGTGACTACATACCTCCTCACATTAATCATCATGATTTTGTAAGACCCTTCTGCACGATTTCATTTCCGAGCAAGAACAATATATTATTTGTGAAAGAAATCGATATCTTCGCCCCTGGAGAGTTCAGAGACTCTGTAGATATTCCTCTACCAGTTGAATCAGTGCTCATTCTTAAAGACAACGGTGCAGATGTCGCCAAACATTGCATTCCAGGGGTACGACACCGTAGGGTGTCTGTGACTTTCTGCAGGATGGATGACAGAACAATACCATATCGATTCCAGTTGGACCCGGAATTGGAAGAGCTACTGCCATACGAGCTATGAGAAGGTTGTACCTCTAAGTACATGCGAAGGGAACTCTTATCCTAGAGCATGACTTAGAAGGTCTGCATGATCAGGATGTTGTCGTACCTGGTACAGATGGTCAGAGGGTTCACTTTCTTTTTTAAGCAACATGATATGTATCTGATATACTCAGCCTACAATGTATTCATGGCATGAGATGTTTTGAATGTATTTCTACATGGACTATATATTGTACCTTTTTGAGGCGTTATCCTCTGTTTGATCTGTAACAACTTTATTGGAGCACATTAATGAGAAATTTCTCTCAGAAATGTGCTTTTTTGTCAGTTGCATTTTTGTACGATGGATGGAAGCCACGAACCACGCGTTGGTTCATAATTTCAATGAATAAAGAACAAAACAACAAACCTTTAACAATAAATAAAATTCAAATTTAAATAATCACAAATGAATAAACAAGAAAATAAATTTCTTTTAAAATCAACCAACTAAAATTAAAATTTTAAAGACATATTTTAAAAAATTAAATTTGATAAAAACAACAAGAAAAGAAAATCAATTTATTGACTGGATTGTCTCATTTTTGGAGTTTCTTATTCTTTGTGCGTGCAGCACAACAAACTTTATTTGCATTAACTCTCTTCACATCCCCGTGGGTTTTCACATTCTGCACAAAACCCCACAAAACTCTGCAAATCTTCTTCAACAAAATCAACCTTTTCACATGACACATTTCTGTAAATTCAAGATCACAAACTCTCTACACTGTTTTCATATGACTCTTCGGGTCAGTACCTAAATTTTGAGCCCACATATCCAAGGATCGGTGTGAGGCCCCCTTCAAAGGATGTTAAGGCTTTTGATTCCTTCATATTTCAAATTCTCCAAGGATCGGTGTGAGGCCCCCTTCAATGGATGTTAAGGCTTTTGAATCCTTCAAATTTCAAATCCTTTGAGGAACGGTGTGAGGCCCCCTTCAATGGATGTGAAGGCTTCCGATTCCTTCAAATTTCAAATTCTCCGATGATTAGTGTGAGGCCCCCTTCTAATGGATTTTAAGGCTTTTGATTCCTTTAAATTTTAAATTCTCTGAGGATCGGTGTGAGGCCCTTTACAAAGGATGTTAACGCTTCCAATTTCTTCAAATTTCAAATTCTCTGAGGATCGGTGTGAGGCCCCCTTCAATGGATGTTAAGACTTCCGATTCCTCCAAATTTCAAATTCTCCGAGGAACGATGTGAAGCCCCCATTAATGGATGTTAAGGCTTCCGATTCCATCAAATTTCAAATTGTCTAAGGATCGGTGGAGGCCCCCTTTAATGGATGTTAAAGCTTTTGATTCCTTAAAATTTCAAATCCTCTGAGGATCGGTGTGAGGCCCCCTTCAATGCATGTTAAGGCTTCCAATTCCTTCAAATTTCAAATTCTTCGAAGATCGGTGTGAGGCCCCCTTCCACGGATGTTACGACTTCTGATTTCTTCACATATTCTATTCACATATTCCCCACAAATTCACATGTGTGAATCTACATATTTTCTGCATAAACACATATATCTTCTTGTTTCCTCTTAAGTTGGATGTGAGTCCCTGCAGTGCTTTCCTTCTCAATGTTGCACATATAATTTATTGTCACCTCTTGAGTTGGATGTGAGTCCTAGTGCTTTCCTTCCTAACATGACACACATATATTTTCTTGTCACCGCTTTGGTTGGATGTGAGTCCTAGTGTTTTCCTTCTCAATGTAGCACATATATTTTCTTGTCACCACTTAGGTTGGAAGTGAGTCCTAGTACTTTCCTTCCTAATGTGACACACATATTTTCTTATTACCTCTTCAGTTGGATTTGAGTCCTAATGCTTTCCTTCTCAATGTAACACACATATATTTTCTTATCACCGATTAGGTTGGATGTGAGTCCTAGCAATTTCCTTCCTAATGTGACACACATATTTTCTTGTTACCTCTTGAGTTGGATATGAGTCCCAGTGATTTCCTTCTCAATATAGCACATATATTTTCTTGTCACTGCTTGGGTTGAATGTGAGTCCTATTGCTTTCCTTCCTAACGTGACACAGATATTTTCTTGTTACCTCTTGAGTTGGATATGAGTCTCAGCGCTTTCCTTCTCAATGTACCACATATATTTTCTTCTCACTGCTTGGGTTGGATGTGAGTCTTAGCGCCTTCCTTGCTAACATGACGCACATATTTTCTTGTTACCTCTTGAGTTGGAAGTGAGTTCTAGTGCTTTCCTTCTCAATGTAACACACATATTTTATTGTCATTGCTTAGGTTGGATGTGAGTCATAGTACTTTCCTTCCTAACGTGACACACATATTTTCTTGTTACCTCTTGAGTTGGATATGAGTCCCAGTGCTTTCGTTCTCAATGTAACACACATATATTTTCTTGTCACCGCTTTGGTTGGATGTGAGTCCTAGTGCTTTCCTTCCTTACGTGAAGTACATATTTTCTTATTACGTCTTGTGTTGGATATGAGTCGCAACACTTTTCTTCTCAATGTAACACACATATATTCTCTTTTTACCACTTGGATTGGATGTGAGTCCTAGTGCTTTCGTTTCTAATGTAACACACATATATTTTCTTATCACCGCTTGGGTTGGATGTGAGTCCTAGTGCTTTCCTTCCTAATGTGACACACACATATTTTCTTGTTACCTATTGAGTTGGATGTGAGTCTCAGCACTTCCCTCCTCAATGTAGCAGATGTTTTCTATGGAGCCGGATATGAGCCTCTGTGTTTTCCATCTCGATTAAATCCTCTTACACAATCCCATTCTCATCTTTTGAAATAAGTTTAAAAACCACCTTAAATGGATTATGACATCTGACTCTTATTCCTGGATTGAGACCTAAATTTTGATTCACACCTCAGTGTCAGCACCTATATACTGACCACCATCCTTTATAAATACCTGAAATTTCATAACTTAAAATTAACTCTCTGATCCCTAGCGAGAGTCCCTACTCTTTGATTTCAATCAGACAATCACCTGTTAAATTCCCAGTAGAAACAAATCACATACACAACTGTACACATACTTTTAGGTTTGTTCCTTTAAGAGTTTAGATTGATTTTTTCTTATCTCGTCGGTCAACACCAATAAGCGTGGTGTACTTGCTCAGCACACCACACCTATTGGGGGTCCATTTGTTGACCTCACTTTTGGTTGAGGTTAGTTCTTTCTCTTTAGTAGCCTAAAGTCTAGCCATAGGACTATCCTATTGACTATTCTTAGAAAACTCGACATGGAACCCTCACCATTAGAAATTCTACACTCCTCTTTACTAAACTTGAAGTTCCACATTTGGTCATAATTTCTAGCACTTAGTAGGTGGGTTCACTGTGAGAGAACGCAAGGTGAGTTACCCTTAGGACTGCTAGACCTTAGGGTTGACCCTGAGTGTTGTTTTAAGCTCAATTGGTATATTATTTGAACCTAATTTTAGCTAAACCAAAAACTTAATTTTGGCCTTATGGCTTGGTTCCACCAAATTGAACCCATGGCCTCCTCCATTTGCCACAATTTGTGTTTAAAAACCCTCATAACATTCCTACACATCAAATTTGACCTTCAATTGGCCTTGGTGAGACCTTAATTTCATTTGATTTCAACCCAAGTCCAAAAGCCTGAAATTTGCCCCAAATTGGTCATGTCTTAAAATCCCACCAAATTGAGGGCCTTAACCCCTAAATTTCCAATTTATACCTTCATTAGAAATCATTAAAACATCTCCCTTGATCATTTGAACTATTCAATTTAGATTTAGCCTAAGGCTAGCCCAACCTAGACCCATGTCTATCCCAACATGCCCAAATTTACCAAATTTCAAAAATCCCTCAAATTGACCTATCAATTGAACTCAGAATCACTTCAACCCTTCACCAAAAATCTTCATAACAATGATCTACGCAATTTTAATCAATAAATTGGGTCAATTGACATGGCTAACCCAGCCAAAACTCAAACTTTGATCACTTGAACCCACATTGAACCTATGCATTAAAGATGGCCTAACTACCCCAAAATCATCAAATTAACTCCACGTCAGCCATTGGTTAGATCCTAAGATTGAGCCAAAACCCATCTAACCAACTAAAATATGACATGGACCTAAAGTCCCATAAATTAAGGGATCGTATTTCCAAAAATGCACATGCTTAAGATACCCTTACCAAAACTAAACCTCATTGCATTAAATTACTTTGATAGATTCCTCTGGATGCCTTGAGCTCCTAGCCACCTCCCCCTACCATGGGTAGCCAGCCTAGTCACTGGAGAAGCTAAAACTGAGGGCAACCCCCTCTTTAATCTCACCCAAATCAAACCTAGAGGCCAACTCAGCTAAATCAAATTATAGAGCTCCTCTGCCCTCCACCTAAGCACTACAATGCACCCAAACATTTTCCCTGAGAGCCACCCCATAGCCTTTTTTATAAAAACTCACCTCCATGGCTAAGGGAGGTGTGCTGAAAATTTCTTAGAGAGAGCCCCCCAAACTTCTCACAGAGCTTCTCTAAGATTTCCTCAGTGCAATCCAACCCTCTTCCCCCACTGAATTCCACTGTGGAAACTCAATTTTGAGATCGAACCTTTGCCAAAAAACCAGAACAGAGCTCAATACACTTCCACAGTCCACCAAACTTCAATTACTTGTACCCACACCTTCAAAACCAAGAAAGTGGCTAAAGCCCCATAAAATCCCCCTCTGAAATAGCCTCTACAATAACTTTAGACAAACACCCAAAATTTGGTTTGATCAAAATCACACTTAGGTCTTACACCAAAACCAGAGACTCAATCCCTAGCCTATTTGGATCACAATGAATGTGTCAAGACTCTCTGATTGAATCTTCACTTCTCAAAGCAAATGTATAAAACTTCTCTCCCTCCTGAGCCTATTTGAACTCTCCATTTGTTTTGAGTTGATTTCATGGCATCATAACCGTATGGATATGTTCCTCTAGTTTAGATGAGCATTTTAAAAAAAATTCACTTAATTTGGTTAAGAAATGAGAGAGAGCTTAAGGCTAGAAGATGGACGTTTCTCGGGCTAGGCTATTGGGGACGATGATGGGGAGCCGTCCGATCGCACGTGTATCAGACGCACGGTCAAGATCAACCCGGACAGAGCTTCGAAACATAAGTTGCGGGCCGAGTTAGTGCGGAGGTGGAGAGCGGCGTCGAGTGGGAGTGCGCCACATGGAGCTTCGAAGCCGTCGTAGGCTGAGGTGGCACCGCACGTTTAAATAGATAAATAGGGATTTAATTAATTCAGAAAATAACCCCTAACTAAAAAAAAATCATATCTTAGTGTTTGTCGGCACTATTTTTGGTGTGGGGTTTGCCCGTAAGAAGCTGTCGGTCATTGGAATTGAAATCCCGTTGCCCGCTTC